>CAUHTR010007366.1:0-48696 GCA_959609185.1 Schmidtea polychroa | reverse complement strand
TACAGTAAATTAATTTAGATTTCTGGTTAAGACAATGTTTCTTTAATTTTCTACTAATTATCTATGGTTTTATTAAGTAAATTGTGCGAGGTGTTTTCAGTTGAGAGTTAAATATTTCAAAAAATTATTAAGATAATTTTAAATGTTAAATAATTGACTATTTAAAATAACTTTGAAAATAATTTTTAAACTGAAATTTTAAAAATTTTAAATTAAACAAGCTTTTTAACCGGATCATTTTTTAATAAATATATTTTAAAATATCGAAATTTTAATAAATGGTTTTTTGAAATATTCTATCAACGCTGAAAATTGTTCGGAAATTCTACAATATTTCATCAAATAAATACTTGGAATTAACTTTGAAAATAATTTTTAAACTGAAATTTTTAAAATTTTAAATTAAACAAGCTTTTTAACCGGATCATTTTTACATAAATATATTTTAAATATCGAAATTTTAATAAATGGTTTTTTGGAATATTCTATTCAACGCTGAAAATTTGTTCGGAAATTCTACAATATTTCATCAAATAAATACTTGGAATTATGTCGTTAACTTTTGAACCGGATTTAAAAAATAATTTAGAAGATGTGTTAGCAGCTTCTAATATGTCGACCACGTCTATGGATTTCTTCATAAAGAAGCTATTTTCAAATGATTATCATAGAGGAGATGATGGTGAAGCATTCATTAAAGAATGCGATAAATATTTTAAAGTGCTATAAATGCCTACTTCAAGACAAGTAGTATACAGGAGTTGACCAAATTATCAAATGTTACAAGGAAAGGTTGCGGAAGGCATTCGTCAAGAAAACAAGTTTGGCAGAGGATTTCCAATCTCCTATGTCTTATAGACAGACGAGTGAGAAGCCCGATAAATATTTTACTATCATAGACGAGTTAGTCGATAAAATTCTGGAGCAGAGTACTTAAAGAAATCCGTAGTAAAGAATCCAGATTTGTATCAGACAGCTGAGGTCTATTCTTTGACTTATTGAAGTTCATAGTTTATTCATAGATGTAAGTTGATACAAATAAAACAATCACTTTCCTTGCAAATTGTTGCATATTGTTGGACACTTTCATTTGTTATTGAAGCATAAAATTTTGATAATACCATATCTTTGAAATTCTCTTTGAAAAAAGCTTTCTAAACTTTTAAAATTTTGCAGAATACGAATTAAACACAATCATAACAAAGATTTTCTATTATAAAGATGCAAAATCTACATGCACATCTTTAAAATCAATTTCGCAAAAGTATGTAGCGCCACATCGCAATCGACATGTAATTTAGCTGCAGTAAAACACCAACAACAATTCCTTAACTAAGTATGAAGTCGCATTTGAATTATTTTGTACCAGCTTTTCACATCTTCATAATTATTATGATAATAGAAACTCTTGGGGTAACACTAATTTTGTTAAGTTTTTAATTAGATAAATATTAAAGTCGGTGTTTCTGACTAGACGTGTTCTGTAAAAACAATTAGATAAACAACACTACACGTATATTTGTATTCAAATTTTTTAATCTAAAATTTACAAAACTCCAAATATCGCAATAAAATGTCTATTCTGACTATTCAATAAGTCTCGCTGTAACCGATTTGGTTCTGCACATTTTGCCACAATAATCACCTATTTTCTTTAATCCTTTGATTTAACAGTCTTAACTTGATTCTTTTATTTTCCTTTCAGCTAATTCTATCTTCTGACTTTAATTTTTCCTTTAATCCTACTGTCGAATTATTCGTCCTTACATAAGTCAAAATTCCAATTGTTTCTGAGTTTGAGTTCCTTTATATAATTGAAATAATCGCATTAATTAATAGCTTTTCAACTAGATTGTATCCATTTGACAAACTTTGCCTCGCGGCTTTTTTAATCTTTTATCCTTAGAAAGAAATAATTAATTAACCCATAGTGCGTCACCCTTGCGAAAATATTTTACCCGTTTTCCCATTATTCATGTTACCATGATAATGGTTTTTCAGAAACCACTTTGTCTACGTTTCTTTCTGTTTACTTAACTCGTGTTTTCCTTAATTAATTAACGATTTTCTGTTTTATACGTTTTCTAGCATTTCAACCCTTTCTGAACATATTCTGATGAATCCGTTCTTACCATGAGGTTTCCCATCATCTCACTAACATCTGGGCCGTTTTTCAAATTTTAATTCGATGATATCGATGATTTTGAATTTTCAATATTCCCTTTAATTATTTGGAAATTTTAAATTTAACAACCCCAACTTTTTTCAAGAATGTGGATAGGAAACAGGTTGGGATTGATATGTTTGTAAAATCACTCTGATTCATCTGATGTTTCACAAATTAGCAATGGAACACCGAAAGTCTCGCGCAGGCCGTAGTTTTCCCAACCTTGTTATAATGGCTTAAAAAGATTGCATTGTGATATACATATGCAGCCAATCCATCAGATTATTATTGTCAAATAGTTATAAACAAAATAACTTAAATCTCTCAATTAACGCAATTGATAAACTCTTATTTTATTTTAATAATAGCATTTTGATATTGTCATTCCTAATGAAGGTCTTTCTATAATTAATTATTTTAATAACTTATTAAAAACTAATAATCAATTGCTTAATTATTATTCAGAAATAACATTAACTACTTGCCGGGCGCGCGCTCAAATATGAGTGCAAAAAATGTGTACCATTTCGGGCGAGCGTTCACATGTGAGCCCAAACTCATATAGAAAAAATATTGTCCTTTGAATAAGAAATCTGATCCCGGGCGTGGACTAACATATAAGCGATATTTCGAACAACATTATTTTACGATATTTATGTTCTAAACTGCCATTTCTTAGGTCATTTTTTTTTATAAACACATGTGAATTTTCGGCTATACACAAATGAATTCCAGGTTCGTATTTTTTTCATATTTTCTAAAATATCAGTTGTCCAATAACCACGCGCTGCGACTGCATCGTTTTTGAATTGTTTCACTTCGTTCTTCGGGCATTTCGTGTTTTTCAAACTGTTTTTTGTTGTGTGTGTGTGCGCGCACTTTAAACTATTTCATTTTTAACTGTAAAAATATATTTTATTGATTTATAAAATGGGTTCATCGAGCGGGTTCATTATTTATAGCCTCACAGTTAACTAATTTTATGATGGGACTCTTATTTAATATCCTAAGAGATGATATCTACACAGTGGCTCTTATTTTTTTATATAATAACAATAATTAATAATTAATGAATACAAACTCGGAAAATTAAAAAAATATATTTACGTTATATTTTGATTATATACTATTAATTAATGATTTAAAAAAAATAGTTTTTTTTGACCGAAAACATGAAAGAAAAATCGCCCGGCAAGTGGTTAACCCTAGATTGCATTGTGTAGCAAATTTGCAACTTACCAGAATTTCACGTTAAGATCGCCAAAAATAAATAAGAACTAACCATTTCCTAGTGTTGCTTGTGAGGTACAAAGCTGTTTAACGGATTTTCTAATTTTACAGTAGATTTTTTATAATATTTTTATAATAATATATTCAGTCAAAGGAACGTTATTTTATTTTATTCAAAAAATATTAAAAAAATCATGCAAGTAAAGGTTAATAACTTAACGATACTTTTCAGAACGAATGAAATCTTTAGAAATTTGGTTTTCAGATTTAAAAACAATACTTCAATTTCTTACCTTTGAAAAGAACAAAATTATTTGAGAAATCGAATCCAAAATGAACATAAAATCTAAAATAAGAAAGAATGAAACACTAATGGCAAAACCCATTCCAGTGCTGAAAGCCACTTCTTTTATATTTATAATTGGAGCTTTTTTCATCATTCCTTTTTTGAAGTATTCAACATCTGTTCGTATGTCGCCTCGCTTATTAGATATAACATAATCATCCAAAAGATATTTCACTAAGAACCTGAAGAAAATAATGTAAATTTAAATCAAATATAATGTACAACCTAATGAATGATATACAAGCAAATCTGCTTAATTCAACAATCAATGCAAATATGCCAAGTTGTATAGCAAAGTTTTCTTGTTCTATGAATAAAATACTTGTAGCAAGAACTCCAAACAAGCAAATTCCAGCCGAACAAAAAAGACTTCTAATAAGAATATTAATAAATATTTTCATTATTGTTTCTTATATACCCAATTATAAAGTAAATGAATTTCACTTTGTTGCATAATATAATAACAAAAAACATTGAAACTATTCCTCCAATTGATAGAAAAAACATTTTAAAGCTTTTCGATTAAAGTGGTCGCTATTTCAATTTTATTTTAGATGAATTAAAACAAAATGGTATTTAATTTATTTTAGAAAACCATTTTACTTTTTGCAATATATAAATAATATATTTTTTAACATTATTTTATAAATTGAAGTTATTACAATATATGGACATTAGCCAAACCACTTAACTTCATGAAATAAAAATTTGAGAAAATTGTGTTCTATAGTTATAAAAAAAGTATTTAACCTCTTAACGGTTTATGGAAAATGCGGTTTGTAATCTAGAGTGATTTTCTATCTCAACTTGATAATAAGCATTTCCTAAATAAAGGGTGGTAAAATATTTGACTCCACACAAAATATTTAACATTTCATGAGTAATCGGAATGCGAAATATTTATCTTTTTATCATTCTGTTTAATGGTCTCTAATCTAAACATATCATAATATCATCTGTTTCTTTCTTTTTACACACACTAAAGGTGAGTTCCAAGCAGACTCATACTAACATATTATTATTCCGTTTTCCTACATATCCTTAATATTGTTTTCAATCTGCTCCATCAGGTGAAATGGTTAGTGCCTAGGGTTAATAACTATTAGAAGTTGCTAGAACTACTAAATTATTTTTTAAATCAGTTTCAAAAGATAACGTCATAATTCCAAGTATTTATTTAATGAAATATTGTATAATTTTCAAACAAAATTTCAGTCTTGAATAAAAGATTTTCAAAATCATTTATTAAAATTTCAAAATTGAAATAATAATTGTTTAAAAATTATTTACTAATAAAATTTCATTTAAAAAACTTATTTATTTAAAATGTATCTTTAACAAAAAATCTCTTTTCAATTTAAAAGTTATTTTAAAACTTATTTTAATAGTCCATTATTTATCATTTAATAATATATCTTAATATATCATTGAAATATTTAATTCTCAGCTGAAAAACACCTCACAATAAAAATAAATTCACTTTTGATTAATATCTCATGTTTTACTAATGAGACACAGATTGACAACATTTTACCTCTTCGAACTGTTTCCATCGTAACCCAGAATACAATGATGCTATACTGCTTGATACCTATTGAGTGATCAACGTTGGAACTGTATAGAGTAGGTGAGTACCAGTAAAGGGTGAGCATAACTTTTTATACTATAATTGTCAGGCACTCGAGCGAGTTTGCAAACTGTTGATAGAAGGCCTGTGTCCGACTTTGGTTTAGGTCAGGGGTCTCAAACACGCGGCCCGCTGCGTTACATTTGGCGGCCCGCAACGAAAAAACATAGATTTGTAATTTAACCAAACTTATTTAACAATTAAAATCATAATTGGCTGTATAAATTAAAACTACTCTTTTTAATTATTTTTATTTATACATATGACGTCTAGTACAATTTAATAATGGCTTTATTACGTCTTTCTTATGAATCTTATCGAAAACAGTTTATTTATTTTAAAAATTATTGATTTTATTATTTAAATTATTTAAATTAAAAAAATATAAGTTATATTAAAAATACATATATTTTACATAATTTAAATTTTTGTTTATTTTAATTTAATGTTATTTCAATCAACAAATAATAATTGGCATATTTAAAATTTTTTATACCCATCACAAAATGACTTCGTTATCTAGAAAAAGAAAACTCGTTGATGAAAGAAGGGTTTTCCAAGAGAAGTGGGAAAATTTATATTTTTTCACAGAGGCGAGAGATAAAATTCAGTGCCTTATATGCCAGCAGACTATCGCAGTACCAAAGGAGTTCAACCTTCGCCGGCACTACGACACTATGCATCGTGAAAAATATGATAAATATACTGGAAAAATTCGAGATGAAAAAGTTAACCAGTAAACCAGGTTCCACAGCTTACTGATGCCAAGTTTATTTGCGACCTTGCCTTTCTGACAGCTTATTGTAGGCAACTTAGCCCATTTCTCAACTTTGAATTCCTTAGGAAAAGTCGAAAACCAATCCCTGAAAGAATATGCAGATATAATTTCAGATTTGCATCAACAATTTGTTTTACGTTTTAACGATTTTAAGGCACTTGAACCACATTTTCAGCTTTTTGCAACACCATTCGCCGTTGAGATTGAAAATATAGCAGAGGAACTGCAGATGGAATTAGTAGATCTTCAGTGTGATTCCATATTGAAGCAAAAGTATTCAGATGTTGGAATTCTAGAACTTTAGGTCCTATCTCACCAATTACTCTTACTTCTGCTTTTACTCTTACTGCAGCATCCCTTTTGATAAATGACACGAAAATTCACTTAAATACATGAAGAGTTGAAAGAAGTGTGCTGCATGACTCATCTTTACCCCCGTCACCACACAGCGTGAGTCATTTATGGCGTAATTGCTGACTCATAACGTGTGACTAATCCACGTGACTCATTAGTGGTGACTCATCAGTGGTGACTGATTATGCATAACTCATCAAGAGTGACTTATTGATGGTGACTCATTTCAAATTTAAATTTTCAAAGGTCAAATAAGGTCAAACCTGCAACCAAGGGAATCATTCGAAAGGGCTTAAAAAGGTCTATTCAACGGTCATACCCTTGAATGTGTATGGTGGGGCCTCGACCTTCAAAGAGTGAAACACCCTCGAATTTTTTAAACCAAATAATATATATTATATATATATATATATATATATATATATAGAAACTCAAGGAAAACCGATAAATATTAAACCTTCGAGACAACCAGTCAACTTGGAAGGTAAAATAGATGAAGCGATAAAAACCTATGGGAAAACAATATTATCAAAAAGTGTAATTCGCCATGGAACACTCCATTAATATGCGTCTGGAAGAAAGCAAATCAAAATATCAGATTATGCCTTGATTTCAGGCAATTAAACCTAGTAACAGAGAGACAGGCGTTCCCTATGCCGAATATAGCAGAGATGTTAGATAAAATGGGTGGAGCAAAGTATTTCAGTTCGATAGATCTTGGAAATGCATATTATCAAGTAGAACTAGAAGACGAATCAAAATTAGAAACGACGTTTTCAACCAAATCAGGTCAATACTGTTTTAACAGAATGCCATTTGAAATAGCAGCGGCACCAGGGACATTTCAGGAACTGATGGGGAAAGTATTAATAGGCACGAGATATGCAGCAGTATACCTAGACGATATTTTGATATTTACAGAGTAGGTGGTTAGTGGCCCACCGCAGCAATGCCCCCCTCGGGGGGGGAGGTCTGCTGCAACTATTGATTACACAATTGCTGTGACTTACTTTTTTTTTGCTTTCTGCGATTTTCAGTACAAAATGTTTTTTCAGACTATAGTGAGGGGTCTCATTGGCCCTGGAATTTTCAATACAAAATTCGACTACCACTAAAAAGCATGGATTTATTCAGACTATAGGGAGGGGCCTCCATAGTCCTGGGATTTTCAATAGAAAAATGGGTTTACACTAAAAAGCATGGATTTATTCAGACTTCATGGTCCTAGGATTTTCAATTCAAATTTGAATTACCACTAAAAAAGCATGGTAAATTTTTGAATTAAAGTAAATTAAGGTCCAAATTTTAAAATTAAAGTAAATTAGGGTTCTAAAAAATTAAATTTAAGTTAATTATGGTTCAAATTTTAAAATTAAAGTAAATTATGGTTCTTAAAAATTAAATTAAAGTAAATTATGGTCTAAAATTTGAAAATAAAGTAAAGTAAGGTACAAATTTTTAAATTAAAGTAAATTAAGGTTCTAAAAAATAAAATTAAAGTTAATTATGGTCCAAATTTTAAAATTAAGTAATCAATGATCAATAATTTAAATTTAAAGTTAAATAAGTAAATTAAAGTAATAATAGATTAATAATAACACATAATCATTTTATTTTCATATCCATGTTTATATCTAAATCGAGCTGCTTCCATTTGTGCACGACATACTTGAGATCGATAATCAGGGATCATAGCAGTCATAACATTTCCAGTACTTTCAGTAATTTTAAACAATCTTGTAGCTGAACTCTTCTCAGTCATTTTATTTGGAACCTGTCTTTGTGTAGCTACACATAAATGTGATCTCATATTATTCCTTTCTGAACACAAAACAATATCGATTCGGCCATTTTGATCTTGAGCACATTTCAACAAATTTGTTTGATCCATATTCAATTCACCAGGTACAGATTGAACTAATTGCCGGTCTCGAGATAATGTGATTAGAGAGAATCCATTACCCAGAATTTTAAGAGATTTGCTAGATCTGATAACATCGTCTTTACAAATAGTTTTTATTTCCATTTTGCTTCGGGTTCTATTCAACCTTGCCACTAAATCATCGAGATCCATCAATCCCCCGTTATATTTAGATTCATAATTTGTAACTTTGTTACTTTCCATAAATTCCAAACCAAATCGAAGAGAACTCAAATAACAAAGAACATTTCCATTGCCATCAAATCCGTTCCATAAAATTCAAACCAAACTTAACCATTACAAAATAAAAATCTAATCGATATGCCAAATAACTCCAAAAGGCATGCGCACACAGACGCGGATCAGCAAACACACAATCGGCTGCAACAGATGGCACAAAAAAAATAACACAATCCAACTCTCCATTGCCATCCACAATCTTACGCGTCTGTGTGTGCACACAACCAAAACAAAGAAAAGAAAAGCGCACACAGACGCGAGATCAGACAATTCACCATTTGTATTTTCACATTTTACCTTATTTGAATTATTTATTGTTTAATATTGTTGAATTTATTTTTGAACAAATTTGATTTTAGTAATTTACAAACAAATGACGTTTTTCCGCTACCACTCGCACCAACGATTTGGTATACTGCATTATTTCTTAATTCCAGTTTTAATTTTGAACTATATAATTATTTCATTAAAGTTCTTTCAAATATAAATTACAGGGCAAAAGCTGATGTATCAAAAATGGTATTTCCACTGGGAAAACCACAACAACTTATCAATAGAAGTAATAAATATCCCATAATATATTTCAAAACAGGTAAATGTAGAATTATGGGATGTAAGGAAATAATCAAAGCTAGTGAATATGATGTTTATGATTTTGAAATACAATCGATAACAGTAACTTCAGATATAGGTTTTTCTTGTAATTTAAATAAACTGACTAAATTAATACCATGCTTTTACGAACCAGAATTATTTCCAACTTTGAGATATATAAAATATAATCCAATGTGTGTAAATATATTCGCTAGTGGTAAGATAGTAATTCTTGGAATAAAAAATAGTGATTACAAATTTATAGATTTTTTATTATCACTTAATTAATTATTTATCATTGCAAATTCAATGCATCTTTCTAATTGGTCAATATCTAATTGACTGTTGATTGTTTAAAACATGATGTTTCTTCATTTATTAACAGTTTTTTTAAAAAATGTACATTATTCCAAGCGCTGCAAAGTCAATGGCTGAGATTGATCATCATGGTAAATTTTTTAATTTATTAAACACATTTTTATAACTATTTAAGTATTCTGTAATGATGATTGAGAGGTTAACATTCTATTATTCGCAACTGCAATTGATTTTAAAGGATCAATCTGCCGGGTATATAATGCAACCACGATCAGGATTTTCGATCTGTTTAATGAGTTCGTATGGGATAAGAAGAATAACAGAATGCAGTATGAAATGGACACTGAAGCACTCTGCAACAAAAGATACCCGTACTGCATCGATAGATATCAGCGGTATGTGGAATGGGCTTTAGTGAAGGCTCTTAGAACCTATTTCTTTAGCAGAATTATTGACATTGGTTGATTTAATAAATCTTTATGTTTTCAGCGTTCTTTTTTATATATAGATGACCGAAAAATAACAATAATAATTTTAATAATATAAAACATGTGACAATGTAATATCAATGCAATTTGAATGCAATTAAAACAAAGACATGCTGCAATCTGATTGGATGATAAAAAATAGTCATATGTATAAAACCCCTGTACCATTTCATTTTAATCATAATTCACGATGAAAAATAAAATTTCAAGCACTGAAAAACCAAAAGTTGTTCCAGAACTTGTACAACCTGTTCAAATGTTCCACAACTACAAAATGTATTTTTTAAAAGAAGAAATCAATATGAAATTGGTGTCACCGATCAAGCTAATTCCTAATCAATTTCAATTCTTATCCGGCACACTTTTAATGATAGATATTAAAATTATGTCTGCTAGACTTTCACAGATATTTTGATAAATGTTGATGTATTTAATAAATGTATTTGTTTTTCACTTATTTTCTATATAAATGCAAAACTTTAACAATGACATTCTATAAACAAATATATACTATAGTTTTAAAATGTTAATAATGACTACAGAAAAAGGTTAATATGATTAGTTAATTATCGAATTATTTATTATTTAGAATTTGTAATAAACTTTTTATTGGAAAAATTAGGTGAAATATCTGGTGTAAAAATGGAGTATATATTATCAATTTCAAATCCATTAAATATAGACTGGGTAGCAGAGAGTGAAGATTCAGGATTTGATGAAACTGATAAAATAGATGAAGAAAACACTCAAGATGATGAGGAAATCATTCAAGAAATTGATGAACCTATGGAGGAATTTTCGGATACTGAACCACGTGTATATAACGATTGTATAGATCATGTTGTTGAAAATGTTATGAAATGCGAAGATGATTAAAGTGAATGTGTTAATAAATTTTAGTTTGAGTGTAATATTAATGTATAATATTTATAATTTCTTTGTTAAAGTTTTGCCTTGAATATCTTTTAGCAGTACCTTTAAGACCAAGAAAAGTATGAAGGCTAATTAGTATGAAAGATACTGGACTAACACATCAGTTATCTAGATTGTTATTTAAACGATAAAATATACACAGTCCCTCAGTTTAGAATAACATTGAAGAATCAACAACTTTTTAGTATTAAAAATAATAAAAGGGCCTTGACCTGTAGAGATGATAAGCGAAATTGAGTGGATAAAAATCAAAGTTTGGTATATGGTCATTATAGGGGCAGTGACACCGATATATTTATAGATTCAACAGACGCTGTCTCGGCAGATGATCCAGATAATTTCCATAATCCAGCAGATGATAATTATTTTGGACATGATTATATTCGATGATATGGTTAAATTATTTTATAAATGTATTGATTTTATTGCCTTGAATAATTTTAGCAGTACCTTTTCATTACGTAATATATATCCCATTATGTAATATGTCTTTGTTATGTAATATACCTTTGTTTAAAATTTATATTTGTTATGTAATATGTCTATATTATGTAATTAGTAATATATAGCCTTCTTAGGGTATTTATCGATAAAATACTAATTTTTAATTGGTAAAGAGATATTTCAGGGAAATTTGATGGTTTTTAGATGCTTTTTAGATGCTTTTTAGATGATTTTATTAGACAATCGTGGCAAATTAATTTTAGATGATTTTAGTGAAATATTTGTAATAACAGGAATTAAGGGTAGAAATATAGTCATTTAAAGGGATTTTAAGGAATCTTATTTGTCTGAGGGGAATATATGATTTTTTAAAAGTACTTATCATTAAAATACCTTTAAAATTTGATATATATAGGGAAAATTTATTCTTTTTAGATGATTTTATTTGAGAATTCGCTTGGATATAAAAAATATTGATATTGAAATGAATTTACTGGTTTATTAGATGTTTTTATTAATTATCAGTATCTTTTGGAATTTAATGATAATTATTTTTAGTGTAGATTGACGACTTTGATAATTGTAAATGAATTTATACTGAATTTTTTGAATATTTTGAGCAATCAGTCAATCAATTTAAGAAGGTAGCGCACCGCGGGAACAATTACCCCCCCCTCTCCTCCGGGATGGTAAATTGTTCCATACTCATTTTTTGCTTTTTTCATTACGCAATTTTTCCCGTAGGTCACACATATTTTTTTCAATACATTTAGGCCCCATAGAAAAAAGGCCAGTATTATTCAGACTATAGTGAGGGGTCTCGATTGATCCAAGTATTTTCAATACAAAAGATAGTCTTCAATAAAAAAGCCAAGAATTATTCAGACTATAGTGAGGGGGTCTCGATTGATTCAGGGATCTTCAATACAAAACTTTTTTTCAATAGAAAAAGGCGGTCTACACTAAAAAAGCCAAGGATTATTCAGACTATAGTGAGGGGGGTCTCGATTGATTCAGGGATCTTCAATACAAAAATTTTTTTTCAATAGAAAAAGGCTATCTACACTAAAAATGTATAGATTATTCAGACTATAGTGAGGGGGTCTACATGGTCCTAGAATTTTCAATAGAAAAAGGCGGTCTTCAATAAAAAAGAGTGGTAATTTAAGGTTTAAGGATATTTTCAATAGAAAAAGGCGGTCTACACTAAAAAAGCATAGAATATTCAAAGTAAGTTAAGGTGGGTCTTCTCGGTCCTGAGAATTTCAATAGATAAATTTGGTCTACACTAAAAAACGTGGTAAATTCTTAAAATAAAGCAAATTATGGGTCTAAAAATTGAATTAGAGTAAATTATGGGTTCAAATTATGAAATTAAAGTAAATGATGGGTCTAATAATTAAAATAAAGTAATCAATGGGTTCAAATAAGTTAATTAAGGTTCAAATTTTAAAATTAAAGTTAATTAAGGTCCAAAATTTAAAAATTCAAGTAAATGATGGTCCAACAAATTAAATTAAAGTAATCAATGGATTCAAATAAGTAAATTAAGGTTCAAATTTTTAAATTAAAGTAAATAATGGTTCAAATTTTTAATTAAAGTAAATCAAGGTAGAACATCTTAAATTAAAGTAATGAATGAGCTCAAATAACTAAATTAAGGTTCTAAAAAATTAAATTAATGTTAATTAAGGTCCAAATTTTAAAATTAAGTAATCGATGGTCAAAAATTTTAAATTAAAGTTAAATAAGTAAATTAAAGTAATTTAATAAGTAAATTAAAGTAAGATTTTTAAATTTATTAACAAAAAGTTGGAATAATAGTAGGTGTTTGAGAATCGAAATTTTTTAATGAAAATTTTTATGAAATAATTTTTTAACTAATTTTTAATAGAAATTTTAATGAAATATTTTTCAATGGTAATTTTAGATGGATATTTTTATGGAATAATTTTTAAGATAATTTTTAATGAAGTCATTTTCAAAGACAAATTTAATTAATAATAATTCAACAACAAACCAACAATCAGATATGAACTACAAGATACCAATAACTTGGTACCAACAACCAGTAACTTATCAACATGTATTTACAACCAGATTCCTACAACTAGATACTAACAACCAGTTACCTTCTACCAAGTACTTACAACTAGATACCAAGTACTAACAACCAAAAACAAGCAACCAACTAGGTACCAGATACCAAGTACTCACAAGGACTAACAACCAAAAACAACCAGCTGACAACTAGCTACTACCTACCAAGTACTTACAACCAACAACAACCAGGTACTAAGCATTATCAACCAAGTACTAATAACCAAGTATAAGATACCTAGTACTAAGCACTGTCAACTAGATACCAAGTACTTACAATCAGATGACCACATGAAATTATTGGTTAAATAGGTAAATTAATGTTTAATTTTTAAATTACGTAATCAATAATCTAAAATATTAAAGTTAAAGTCAATTTAAGATGAAAGTTTTTCTGGAATTTTCAATGTTAATTTTTGATGCAAATCTCTGTGAATAAATCAAAGACCACATGAAATTATTGGTTAAATATGAAAATAATGGTTATATTTAGTTGTTAAGTAAATTATGGTGTAAAATTAAGTAATAAAGAATAATTATTTAAATTAAGATTAAGTAAATTAAATATTTAAATTAAGGTTCAAAATTTAAAATTAAGTAACCAATGGTTCAAATTTTAAATTAAAGCTAAATAAGTAAATTAAAGTAATAATTTTTAAATAAGTAAAGTAATAAATAAATTAAAGTAAGATTTTTAAATTTATTATCAAAAGATTGAATAACCACCAACATTTTTTGAGAAATATAATTTTTAATGAAAATTTAAATGGAAATATTTTTTTAAGTTAATTTTAATGAAATAATTTTTTAAGTTAATTTTTAATGAAAATTTAAATGGAATATTTATTTAGGTCAATTTTTAATAGAAATTTTATTGGAATAATTTTTTAAGTTAAGTTTTTTTGGAAATTTTAATGAAATAATTTTCAAAGATAATTTTCAATGAAAATTTTAATGGATTAATTTTTTAAGTTAATTTGTATGAAATATTTTTTTAAGATAATTTTAAATACAAATTTCAATGAAATATTTTTCAAAGTCAAATGAAAATTTTAATGAAATAATAATAATATTAATAAAAAAAAATAATGTCAATATTAATAAAAATAATTATAATAATAATAATAATATTAATAAAAATAATTATAATAATAATAATAAAACTTAATAATAATAATTCAACATTTACTAAATGTTTTTAACTAGGTTCTAACAAATAAGTACCAAATACTTACAACATGATACCATGTACTATCAGCAAAATATTATCAATTAGATACCAAGTACAACAATCAACTAACAGCACATAAAAATAATAGCAATTAAATACAAAATATTCTTCATCAAAATATACTAAATAAATATTATAAAAATCTAATTAATGGACAAGAAAGAACTTTAAATTCTAGTCATTAATCATCCAATAAATAAAGAAAAATACTGATAATTCAAGTTAATATGAATCAACTAAGTCAGGGCTTCTTAAACTATGGGTCGCGACCCCATTTGGGGTCGCNACTAGGTCCCATTGAAAGATTAAATTCATCCATTCAATAAAATCTCTATATTCTTCAAATGGTCATATTATAATTACTAATTAAAATCACCCGATAAATTTCTTTCAATAAAGATGAATTTTCTTTAGTCAATGTTTTAAGTCAATATTTCTCATCTTTTGTCATTCTCCGTCTAAATAAAGATAAAAATGTCAATCTTTATTATCTGTAAAGATTTCATTGTCAAAACCAAGTAAATCGGTCATTAACACTACGTAATAAAACCCTGGATAATTAATAGAAAATTTAATAAAACATTGTTCTAAACCATAAATCTAAAATAATTTACTGTGCATTAATCACAACCTAATAAAACGATATAATTTCGCATTATTATTGATTCATAACTGACTAATGTATTGTAATTTACCTTAAAACATTGATATTTTACCAACATCACCCTTAAAAAATCATATATTCCCACCTTATCCGATCTTTCAGTAAATCTAACCGACTATATCCCCTTTAAAAGATCATATTTTCTCCACCTTATCCGATCTCTCATTAAGAGCCCACTAACCAATCAAAATCAAGGAAGGGTAGGGAAAAAAATATTACGTTGCGGTATTTTAAAATTTAAATATATTTTAAAAACACATTTTGACGCTAAAGTAGACTTATGTAACAAAGACATAATGAACTCATTATTTCCTACAAATATTTCACCCGTCAAATACCTAACTAGAGATGATATATATTGATTGATCATAATTCTTCATCGATTTAGCCAATCATTTTCAAGCAATAACAGCAAACTAAATTTCAGTATCTTAAAATAATTACCAAGTAAATTTAAAGTCCTTGATAAAGTTCACTGGTTTCTTAGCTTAAGTATTTTAAAAGTTCATCAATGAGTAAATGGAAATATTCTTAGAAAATTATTTATTCAAATGCATTACAAAGTCATCAAAAATTAAAGCTATCACTTAATTTATAGTCTAATTGTCAATGAAACTAATTTTTATTTAAAAGTTAAAAACTAATCAATAAAATACAACTAATTATCAAGAAATTAATTAAATTTATCACCATTAAAACCTTAAATTTTAAAATATTCTTTCAGTCAACATGAAATTTTTAGAAAACTTTTCAATTTCCTCATCAAAAATTTATCCTATCACTTGATTATTGTAAAAAACTCTAATTATTAACCTCATTGAAAATAATTTTTATTTAAAATTAAAAAACAAGTCAATTAAAATACAACCGATTATCAAGAAATTAATTAAATTTACCTTAGAATTAGCATTAAAACTTTAAATTATTAAATATTCATTCAATAAACATGAAATTTGCAAAAATGATAAAAATTCACAAAAATGATGGAAATTCACAAAAATGATAGAAATTTACTTGAATATTTATTAAAACCATTATCATTGAATACCTTAAACAACAAATTTGCCTAAATAATCATTCAAATAAAAGCATTAAAAACCCTTATGATCAGTACCCTTGCGATATGTTGAATGTGAGTAGTACCCTTATGACCAGTACCCTTAGGGGGGTCGAAACATCTTGTCGGATAAACTCAGACTATATATAATAAAGCGAATTAACCATTAAATTTATCACTGAATCAGTCAAATTATCACAAATTTTGATAAAAATTCTTATTCTAAAGTGGTAAGCAATTGTAGGATATAAATGAAAAGAGAATTATTCTTTAAACTTTGATAGAATTTTCAATGAAGATGGTAAGAATCTTCATTAAAGTGAGGAAATTATTCATTACTCGATGATAATTCAAATGGTGGTAGAATAATTCATTAATGGATCATTGGAGGTAAAAAATGAGAAGTGGCATAGATAACATGAAGGTTGATAAGAATGGAAATATATTAATTGAATTTATTTAAAATTATTTCATAAAATTCATAAATTTAATGAAAACAAAATTTAAAAGAAATAAATGTATGGAGGATATAAGTGATTAAATAATGGAAAATCGGGGGAATATAAGGGATTAAATAGTGGAATATTGAGAATCGGGGGAATATAAGTGAGAAGGATATGCAATTTAAATTATTTTATTTTAAACTATTTTATTACATAACAAGCTTTGAATGGTATTTTACCAACATTTTACCAAATTTTTAAAGTATATAATTTTAATTTAAATTGTACTTTTAAATTGTATATATTTTGAATATCATTCTATTAATTAATTCCAATAATAAGTTTAAAACGTCTTTATTGATTAATAAATTAATATCTTGTTAACATTAATTTGAGAATTTAAAAAACTTTACTTATTATTATTAAAATTTGTCTTTGAAAAATATTTCATAAAAAGTTTCGTTAAAAATTACCATTGAAAAATATTTCATTAAAATTTCTATTTTAATTAGTTAAAAAATTATTTCATTAAAATTTTCATTAAAAAATTTCAATTCTCAAACACCTACTATTATTCCAACTTTTTATTAATAAATTTAAAAATCTTACTTTAATTTACTTATTACATTACTTTAATTTACTTATTTAAATATTATTACTTTAATTTACTTTGAATATTCTATGCTTTTTTAGCGTAGACCGCCTTTTTCTATTGAAAATCCCTGGATCAATCGAGACCTCACTATAGTCTGAATAATACTGGGCTTTTTCTATAGGGCCCATCTAAATGTATTGAAAAAAATATGTGTAGCGTACGGGAACAATTGCGTAATAAAAAAACCAAAAAAACAAGTTGGGAACAATTTTAGCCCCCCCCCTGTTTTTTTGCCTTTTTGATTACGCAATTTTTCCCGTACGCTACTAACTAACTACTAATTTAAATATACATGTCTTTTAAGAAAAATTTAATTTAATTTATTTAAATTTATTTATTCAATCAATTTATTCAATCTAAACCATTTATTTACTAGATCTTTTTAAAAAATCTTTATTAATTTATTATCTTAGTTGATTCATATTATCTTGAATGATCAGTACTTTTTTTATTTACTGGATGATGATTAATGACCAGAATTTAAAGTTCTTTCTTGTCCATTAATTACATTTTGATATTTATTTAGTATGTTTTGAATAATTTAAATTTTTATATTTATTTAATCAATTTTTACCAGGTTATTGATGTGTTAATTTTTCATAGAATATTTTTCAAGTGAAGAACATTTTCTTTTAAAGATCTATTTGTTAGTACATAATTGTTGGTATTTGTTAGTAAGCACTTGGTTGTTAGTACTTGATATCTGGTTGATAGTTTAGTTGATAGAGTTTAGTTGTAGATGATGACAAGACGATAGTGTACGTGATGAAGAATATTTTTTATTTGATTGCTTTTATTTTAATGTGTTGCTAGTTGGTTGTTGGTACTTGGTATCTGGTTGATAGTATTTTGATGATATTGCTTGGTATTTTGTTGTAAGTATTTGGTATCCGGTTGGTTGCTTCTTGTGGTTAGCTAGTGAGGATACATTGTTGGTAACTAGTAGCTGGTTGTTAACTAGTTATAAGTACTTAGTATCTTGTTGTGAATACTAGATATCTAGTTGATAGCTGATTGTAGGTTGATATTTGTTAATTTCCCGATGGGTTTTGATGTTGGTTGTTAGTATCTAGTTAATGGGTAGGTGGGGATTGAATGTAACCAATATCCTTACGACCAGTACCCTTAGGGGCTAAAAACATCCTGTCGGATAAACTCAGACTATATAATAAAACGAATCAACAATAACTATTTATTGAATGCAATATAATTAGTCAGTAGTAATCAAATAAAAGAAGAATATTTTGTGAATTAGAATTAGAATTCTATATTCTTTTATTGTAATTGTATTTATCCACAATTCCATGTGGTGTTTTAAAGTGTTTTGACAATTATTCATTTTTTGATGACAATCATCAATTTTGTTAAATTTAGACACTTAGAAAAGGTTTTTCTACTGATTGTAAATAATAAAAATTTAAAATGCATTTGATAAAATACAATGAAGAATATTTACTTGATTGTAAGTAGTTAGTTGTAAGTATCTAATTGTTTGAGAGTTAGTTAGTACGTGGTATCTGGTACCCAGTTAGTTGCTTGTTTTTGGTTGTTAGTACATGGTATCATGCTGTATGTATTTGGTACTTATTTGTTTGCAACAAGTTAAAAATTTATAATAGCCGGTAGTTGGTATCATATTGTAAATAATGTCTAGATAGTACCTAGTTGTTAGGTATCTAGTAGTTAGCTTTTGTTATAAGTACATAGTTTTAAGTATCTAGTTGACCTTTTTAGATTTTGACAAGAATATAAGAAATATTCTACTTTCTGAATTAAGAAGAGCTTATTATAAGCAAATACTTTTCATTTAAAATATTACCATTTATTTACTTCATTTAACCTTTTTTACCAAATGTTACTTTAATATACTTATTTATCCTTAATAAACCTTTTTATCCTTGTATTACTTAATTTAGCATTTAACAAAATAATTTAAAATACAACCGAATAGAACCCTTATTTACATATTTAACCAATAATTTCATGTAGTGAATGATTAATTGACATAGATTTGCATCTAAATTTAACATTGAAAAATATTTAATAAAAACTTTCATTAATTAAAAATTAATTTCATAAAAATTTTCATCAAAAATTTCAATTCTCAAAAAACTACTATTATTCTAATTTTTTTTAATAAATTTAAATACTTATTTAACTTTAATTTAAAAATTTAGACCTTAATTTACTTTAATTTAAAAATTTAGACAATAATTTACTTATTGAAACCCATTGATTACTTTAATTTAAATATTTAGACCATAATTTACTTTAATTCAAAAATCTGAACCTTAATTTTTTTTAATTCAAAGATTTGGACCATAATTTACTGAAAAACAAAAATAAAGCCCTTAATTTACTGTAATTTTAAATTTTGAAACTTAATTTATTTATTTGAACCCATTGATTACTTTAATTTACAAATTTAGACATTAATTTACTTTAATTTAAAAATTTGAACCTTAATTTACCTATTTACCATGCTTTTTTGGTGAAGACCCATTTTTGTATATAAATCCCAGGACCAAGGAGACCCTCTCACTATATTAAGAGAAATTCTGGTTTTTTTTAGGCCATTTATTTATATTGAAAAAATTATAAGAGTAGCCAACTGCAGCAATTGCGTAATCAAAAAAGCAAAAAAACGAGTTGCAGCAATTTAACTACTAACTACCTACTCACAAATTTTGTAATTTAGTCTTGTGGATCCAAAGATTTTAAAAATAAAGTTTAGAAATTGCAGTTGGTAAAGATATTTCACTGATCTTTGAAGTCCTGAGATATACCTTCTAGTTAAATACGACTAAATGGCCTCAGTTCTCTTCGGTGATAGATGTAAATTCTATGTCAAATTTCATTTTATATTTTTAATTGATTTCATTTGAATTTATCGGAATTAACAAATAAACAAAATTTCTTTATTAATCAAAGAAAGAGAAATAAGATTGAAATTTAATTTCAGCAAAACAAATTTTTTATTTCAAAGAATATTCCCCAAAGCAATAATACCATGCCCTTAGGCTGTCTATAAAACAAAGGTCGCCATAATAATTGAAATAACAAGTTAGATATCTGTGATGCAGATATGGCCAATAGCATTTAAACCAGCACTTAAGGTCAGAATCTGATTTTATACAACGGCAATTAGCCAGGCATATTGCTATGCAGTCCTCTTTCTTACACATTTCGTAAGTTTTCTTGAAAAAATATTTGCATCTCTCATCGTTCGGTTTACATTTCCCTAAGAAAATATTGTCGAAGCATTTCTGTTCGCATTGAAGTGAACTTTTGAACTTATTTTCAGCACACGCACAATCCATGTAGCACAATTTTCTGCAGGTCTCACCGTTATCCGTTTTCGTGGAGCAGCCCAAAAAGAGGCACAGGAAAATAAACTAGAAATTACATTTAATATTGCAAATAAATAAATAAATGCTAAAAGAAACTCACTATCAACATGATTGAATGAAATGCTTTTCCAATGATTTTTATACATTGCATTTACACGCGATTCAATTCGGATTAATAACGAAAAGGTTTTGATCTTATCCTAGATTTTCTCTTTTGATTTCGCTTTACTCTACTTACCAAGCGCATTTCATACAATTTCAGAATTAATCTCAACCATCCGAATGTTTGTCCCCCTAGCAAGAGCGTCATAATTTATGCACCGCCAATTCATATATTTGCATTGAAATGGATTTTTGCGAGAAAATTGAATCGAATAATATTATAGAAAAATAAAAAAATCTTAAAAATTATTCAAATTTCTAATAAAGTTTCCCACTAAAATATGCTTTATCAAGGGTTAATCTTCATGAGAAATGAATTTCATAATTACTGTTGAAGATTTTATGTTGTATGTGGAAGAGGTCTGTGCTATTTGAGTGAAGGAGAAATTGATGGAGCTCATCTTCATCTTCTGTAAATGATATTTCGGGGCAGCTGAGTTGCGTTTATGATCGTTGTTTAAATTGTGTGAGTGCGTATATTTGAGATATAATACAACGAAAATAATTGTTTAAAATTTCCTAAAGAAAAATTAACTATTCTTTAGAATTTTAGCACAACACAAAAATAATTACTTTTAATTTTATAACAATAATTTTTGTCAGAGAAATTTGCAAATCTTTAGCAATGTTGGGCTAGAAATCAAATCTTGGCTCTCCTTCTCTTTATTCATTTTTTGTTTTAGTCTCTCTGATAATGGGATGATTGAGATGACCCACATAGCAATCAAAAAGCGCTTAGTCCTAATTACTAATTCGAAAAACACCAATAAAACAAAAATAATAAATTGATGAAACACTAGCAGTTACACTCGTATGTTTTCCGCACATGACATTATGAAATCTGTCTGAGTTCCACTTCGACTTCTGATGTATCTTCTTTTCCCTCGTCATCTTTGAATTCCTGTTTCGCTTCTTCCTCTCCAAACGATGGTGGTTCGTCCTTCTCTTCCTGTTGACCATCTTCGGTTTCTTCGATTCCCGCGTCTTCTATTATCCTTTTCTTTATTTTCCATTTCTTTTTCTTCCTCCAGACTCTTTCCCATGGTGTTCTATAACATTGTCTGGTATCTAACTTTCTCACCCTTCTTTATAGATTCGCGTTCTTTAACCATTTCTGATGAATTTCGATTATCTTTGTTGATTTCTTGTGTAATTTCCTCATCATTTCTCGTAACTTATTTTTATTATTATATCTAGTGTCCATTGGTAATAACCTGATTGTTTGCTCGTTATCCCAGATTCCTATTTCACTCAGGCGGGTATCGTCATCCGACTGTAAGATAGTTTTATTGTACATCATTAGCACATCGTCTATCATTTCGTCTTCTCTATTGATCTGTGTTTTTTCAGTTATAGTTTTATTGATTTTGCCTATCAGATCGCTGACTCAGTCTTCGTTGCTTATTTTTATTTGGTGTTTTTCTTCGATTGGCAATAATATTGAAATTTTGATGGTAGTTGTTTGTTTTCTCGTCACCTTACCATACTTTCTCACTATTTTGATAACTTTGGGATCGCTTATACGCATCCATTCCGTATCACTCAGGTTGCTTATAAATTTATGCATCCCTGTTGGTTGTTTCTCCCTAAGTACGTCTTAATTCTCTTTAATCTTATCTCGGATGTATTTAATTAGTTTTTTCGAAATTTCGTCTTAAAGTTCTTTGTTTTTCCTGGTTTAACTTTAGTTTGATATTAAAATCATAATCTTTTTAGCATCTCTGACCCAGTTGTAACTGTTGAATGGTTTCTCAATTTTGTTCATGACTAATATGTGGGTTTCTCCTGGCCAGATTAACGCGTTGACAATGTTCATATCTGGTTTTACAAATAAATACAAATAGATACAAATATTCCCTTGTTCTAAAATTTCTTAAGTATTCTCGTATCCAGTCGAATAGCTCGTCCTTGACTGAGATTTTTTATCCATAACCAAGTATCCAAATAATAATCAACAACATTAAGTGAACATTCCAAATCAATATTATCAATATTAAGGTCTTTTAAATCTAGTAAAAATTTTAATCGTTTTCTAAATTCCCCATAGACACGGCTTATTTTAATAATTTTACCCGCTTCCACACCTACAAGATTTATGAAATGTACAGCACACAGCACATTATCAGTGAATTTACTTTTTTGCTTGAGAAGAATTTTCGGTAATCAGCTTTTTAAATAAATTAAAAGAAATACATGGTTTAATTGAAATAAAACCATTAAAATCTGTTTATTTCATATAAAAAACGACCAAATAAAAAAAAATCATTCAAGAAAAGAACAAATACAAAAATCCAATATATAAAAATACACAACATCTCTTAATTTATAGTACGATTTTGTTTCAAATAAAAATATTTAAGGAAAATGATAATATTCAAATTTTCATACGATTTGACTATCTACGAATTAATATTAACAATAATAATAATAATTAAAAATTTAAAAATAATTGTTGTGCCATATTCTCATTAACCAAACCTTTCAAGATATTTTCAGCAAAATTTGATTTTGTCATTGTACATTAATTTTAAATATACTGTTTTATTTATACTAATATTGGTTATGATTCTGATTGGATAATATACTATATATGTAAAACATAAGAGATTTGATTGGATTCAATTTTGTATTATAATATAGTAGACTTTCGAACTTGTGTGTGTGTGAGTAAAACTGTCCCTTATTTATGCTCCTTATCAATGTTTTCATATACAGACACACATAGATTATCAGCCTAAAATAAAAGATATATATATATATATATATATATATATATATATTCATAAATTTAAACCCTATTACATGTATTCTCTTAAAAAACATTTGGTTTTACCCTTATATATTGCCCTTTACACACATTCACTTCAGAGCTCGCTTAGAAATATCTTTCTATCCTTAAGGTGTAATACAAAATAAATGGCCAAATAAATATGCAATACAAAAGTAGTATTAAAATGTGTTTTGACTTTGAAAATTTTCTAAAAGGTAATTCGTTAAATGGACTTAAGAAAATTTTAAAAAATTTTAAATTTGACCTCAATTTGACCTTAAAATTAAAAGGTAGGGGGTAGGGGGTTGACCATAAAGTTTCTATGACCTTATAAATTGACCTTAACTTTAGATAAATTGGATTTTGGATTCAAAATTTGACCTTAAAATAGCCTAAAATCGACTTTGATCTCAGAATTTGACCTTAAAATGGCTTAAATTGAGCATAAACTGTCCTCAAAATGACACTGGCCTTAAAATTTGACCTTAAACTGTCATCAAAACATTGACCTTTAATTCTGGCCTTAAGTTGACCTTAGCGATGAGTCAACCTACGATCGAAAATATTTATTAACACTGCGTACGGCTTGCAATTACAAGAAAAAAATTGGATGACTATATACATCATTTTAAATTGGCTCGTTTATTTTCTCAATTAGCATATGGTCATTTGGTTCAACCGAATTACAGTAGTAGGATATGTCACCTCCAGGACATGTCACATCCAGGACACCCCCAACCCCCCAAGGTTAAGGTCAAATTTTTTAACGTCAAGGTCAATTTTTTTCCCCCTCCAATACATCAACTCAAAATTTAACAAGGTTAGTCACACAAATCGAATTCTGAAATCAAACAAATGCATTTAATAAAAATTAAAATCATCGACATACACAACCGCCGCCTGCTCGCCCGCCAGCACGCCCGCCGCCCACCGCCCACCGCCCGCTTCGAAGAGGCTAGCGCGGTAGTTTGTAAATTTGGTTTAGTTTGAATATTATTATTTGAAACATAGTTTTATTATTTACAATATTCAAAGTAAATAACAAAGGTAAAGAAATAAATGTTTATTAAATGCATATAGTATGATACTCATTAATATACATTGAACATGCTTTACATTTGCGAACATTTTAAATTTGAATTTTAAGGATTACCTTCGATAGATTTTATTGAATAATGGTTCATTAAAAAGGTCTTGAAGAGCTCTATCCAATGGTTATATATTTGAAGATATAATGTTTTTACACAATATAGTAAGTATTATTATTTTTATTATTATTTTTAATAACAAACTACATCCTAATAAAATACTTTTACACATCAAATTATTAAAAGAAAATCAAAGAAATAAAACCGATAATTATAAAACGAAAAAGAGACTTTACAATAATTCCTATTTTACAAAAATTCAAACAAGTCCGATCGCAGAATTAAATTAATCTTGTAGATGTTGATTGATGAGATCCGGATCTGCTCCTAATTAAATATCATTATCGTCATCATCAATGACATCAACCCCTAAATAATGACCATATGCAAAACTAGAGTTTTTCTCTACCCAAGCTCTTTTATCATCATGATTAGTTAAAGCAATCTTTGAGTTTTTAAAGGTAAAAAGCTGATGATTTCGGGTTCCTATTCTAGTCTGAGGTACAGAAATAACGGTGTTGTTGTTGTAACAGTCTAAATAGGATTGATGTTTTATATCTGTACCTGGTGTTTTTACGCCCTTAGCTCTCATAGTAGATTTATTTCCTAAAAGACTGTAGCACTTTGGTCACAAGAAAACCCACTCACTATATCCTACACCCTTACTCTCATCCTTAAACTTTCCTATAACTGAGTCGAGTCTCCTAGAATATAAAGGATGAGAGGGATCATAATTTGAGGTGTCTAACAAGTCATCCGAAATCATCGCTGGCAAAAGAACGTCAAGCTTTACATTTTTGACCTCTAAGAAGAAACTATCGGTATCACCCGCAACTATATTTATATCACAGTTAAACTGACTCCTATATTTTGCTAATTCTATGTACTGTAATTGATACATCCCTAGTTTGGATAAATCCAGCACTGATTGTCCGATGTAGCTGGGTCTATCCAAACATATAGACTCCTTATTGAGATGTACACCAAAAAGATCATCATCAATTTTGATGATTGTTCTAAATGATGGTTTTGATGAATATGTAATTAATTTTTCCGCGGAATTACATAGTCGTAAATTTAATCTCTTCTTAAGGTTTTCAACGGATTTACCGTACAAGCTATTATTATACAATTTGAATAAATCTCTGTACAGTTCACTGCTTGCTTCAGCTCTTAGCTGTGTATTTTTATTTATATAATTTTTAAAAATCGGTGCTTGCTTGAATTTTATAGCCCTATGGGTATGTACAACTTTGGCACCAAGAGACAAATAAAGCTTGAGAAGCCTCCAATGAAGAACATGGTTCTTCTTTGGCCAATGCGTGAGCATCACCTTCTCAACTTTCGAACCAGGCGGGCACATTTTCTCAGGAGCAAGAGGAAAGTCATTTAAAAAATCATGAAAAATTTCTGGAATATCTATATCCACTTCTATGGTATAACCATAGGGAAGGATTTCAATGTCAGCATTCATGCACTCAAGCAATACATCATTCAATCCATCATACACCCAAGTGAAATCAGCAAAAGGAAGATTTTGGCTAAGAGCCCAACCATACAGATTATTTATCTCAATATATAATAATTCTGTATTATCAGAAGCAGCAACGTAATGTTTGTTAGCAAATGTTAACCCACCACGTATTCCTCCTTCGTAAAAATTGAACATTTCCATGTCCTGTAAAAGTTCTATAGGCTCAGTTAATGTCATAAGCGCTGAGGCCCATGACATACCCGGAATACCATAAACGTTTAGAGGTTCTAGACCATTGTATGCAATGGCCTTGGCACGGAATTGTTGGAAATAGTCCGCAAGGAGGAATACATCCAATTTTTGATAAGTTAACAGCCAATTTAGTACAATTATTTAGTACAATCGATATTTGTAAACAAATTATTTACATGTGATGAGTTTAATGTAAATATTATTGAATTTGTTCTAATATCGATAAATTTATTTTGGACAAAGTTCGTAATTTTCTCTATTGATTCTCAACGTTTCACTTTTAATTTCATATCAAAAACTTAGTATTAATATTATTATTATTATTTTTCTATTTTAAAGATTAATTTAGCATGAATCCCATTTCGATAGTTAGTTTGAATATCGAAATAAACAAACAATTTGTATTTGATATTTTTATATTTAATTATTTTGGGTACTTACTTTATAATTATATATCTGACAGTAATATGAAAAATATAAGTGACATTATTATTATTATTATTATTATTATTATTATTATTATTATTATTTTTATTATTATTATTATTATTATTATATATCATTAATAATAATAATAATAATAATAATAATAAAAATAATAATAATAATAATAATAATAATAATAATAATAATAATAATAATCTTAGAGATCGATTTCATTCTGACTAAATTTGCTCCTATTTGTCGCCTATCTGGTCATAGTTACATTCGTACACCTGCAGATTTGAAATCTAAAGGAGCAATTATAAATGTTAAAAATAAGGATTATAAGTGTTTTCTTTATAGTATTCTCGCGCTCTTGAAAAAAGATGAAATAGGTAGCCACACTGAAAGAGTTTCAAAATATGAAAATCTTTTAAATATTCTTAATTACAATGAAGTCACGGATTGTCCGATGATATTGTGTAATATACCTAAATTCGAAAAGAAAAATTTAGACTTAAATCTCGCCATAAATGTTTTGGCTTATACCCCTACTGTGATAGTTGATGATGATCAGCTTCCTAATGACTATGTTTTTAAACACCCCCACTTCACAGATCAACGGTTACTGGGGGTACTCCAATTTATTTATTACTCTTGGAAAATAAGGATAATTATCATTACACCGCAGTGACCAACATTACACGTTTAATGAACTTCCATCGTAATAATGACTGTAGTATTCAAATAAGATGCAAATGGTGCCCACATTGTCTTAACGGTTTTCGAATAGACAATGCTTTCACTAAACATGTGGCCCTATGCAGTAAAAATCAAACAGGTACAACCCTTTACACTTTACCCAAAAATAAATATTTAGAGTTTCAAAATCATTCAAAGAGAATCACCCCACCCTTTGTTATTTATGCCGATTTTGAATCGGTTTTACCTAAAGATGTTAAACATCATCAAATACATTTACCTATTTCAGCAGGTCTTTTATTAATAAATAATCTTAACAATAGAAAATCGTATTACGAGTTTTATGGTCTTGATTGTATACCTCAATTTCTTAAAAAAGTAGAGCAAATTGCTGTCACAATTGTCCTACCTTATTATGAGCTTGAAGGGAAAAAACGGTTAGGACCTATGACTTTTGCTGAGGAACGACAATTCAAATCTTGTAGGAACTGCTATCTTTGCAAGAAGGTTTTATCCCTTGCTGTTCGAGATCATGACCATTTTACTGGTAATTATCTCGGTGCAGCCTGTAGGAAATGTAATATGGCTCGCAGAATTTATAAACAGTTGCCGATTGTATTTCATAATTTACGAGGCTACGACTTACACCATATTTTAAAATATGGTCTCAATGGCTTTCCTTCTTGGAATTTGGATATAATACCCACAAGCACAGAGAAATTTATCTCGATGATTGTTCACATTAAAAAATTAGCTGTTCGTTTTATCGACAGCATGCAATTTGTTAATTGTTCTTTGGCTAAGGCTGTAAAAACTCTAACTGATCTTCCTTTGACTTCGTCGGTTTTTGATAGGCTAATAATAGATGCTAAAGCCATATTTCCTTATGATTATGCGACTGATTTGGATGTACTTGAAACCACTTATGAATTGCCTCCTATTTGGTCTGGTGTTACTGAAGATGAGTATGCTAAGGCTCAACTTATTTGGACTCAACAACGTTGTACTAAATTGGCTGTTAACTTATCAAAAATTGGATGTATTCCTCCTTGCGGACTATTTCCAACAATTCCGTGCCAAGGCCATTGCATACAATGGTCTAGAACCTCTAAACGTTTATGGTATTCCGGGTATGTCATGGGCCTCAGCGCTTATGACATTAACTGAGCCTATAGAACTTTTACAGGACATGGAAATGTTCAATTTTTACGAAGGAGGAATACGTGGTGGGTTAACATTTGCTAACAAACATTACGTTGCTGCTTCTGATAATACAGAATTATTATATATTGAGATAAATAATCTGTATGGTTGGGCTCTTAGCCAAAATCTTCCTTTTGCTGATTTCACTTGGGTGTATGATGGATTGAATGATGTATTGCTTGAGTGCATGAATGCTGACATTGAAATCCTTCCCTATGGTTATACCATAGAAGTGGATATAGATATTCCAGAAATTTTTCATGATTTTTTAAATGACTTTCCTCTTGCTCCTGAGAAAATGTGCCCGCCTGGTTCGAAAGTTGAGAAGTTGATGCTCACGCATTGGCCAAAGAAGAACCATGTTCTTCATTGGAGGCTTCTCAAGCTTTATTTGTCTCTTGGTGCCAAAGTTGTACATATCCATAGGGCTATAAAATTCAAGCAAGCACCGATTTTTAAAAATTATATAAATAAAAATACACAGCTAAGAGCTGAAGCAAGCAGTGAACTGTACAGAGATTTATTCAAATTGTATAATAATAGCTTGTACGGTAAATCCGTTGAAAACCTTAAGAAGAGATTAAATTTACGACTATGTAATTCCGCGGAAAAATTAATTACATATTCATCAAAACCATCATTTAGAACAATCATCAAAATTGATGATGATCTTTTTGGTGTACATCTCAATAAGGAGTCTATATGTTTGGATAGACCCAGCTACATCGGACAATCAGTGCTGGATTTATCCAAACTGGGGATGTATCAATTACAGTACATAGAATTAGCAAAATATAGGAGTCAGTTTAACTGTGATATAAATATAGTTGCGGGTGATACCGATAGTTTCTTCTTAGAGGTCAAAAATGTAAAGCTTGACGTTCTTTTGCCAGCGATGATTTCGGATGACTTGTTAGACACCTCAAATTATGATCCCTCTCATCCTTTATATTCTAGGAGACTCGACTCAGTTATAGGAAAGTTTAAGGATGAGAGTAAGGGTGTAGGATATAGTGAGTGGGTTTTCTTGCGACCAAAGTGCTACAGTCTTTTAGGAAATAAATCTACTATGAGAGCTAAGGGCGTAAAAACACCAGGTACAGATATAAAACATCAATCCTATTTAGACTGTTACAACAACAACACCGTTATTTCTGTACCTCAGACTAGAATAGGAACCCGAAATCATCAGCTTTTTACCTTTAAAAACTCAAAGATTGCTTTAACTAATCATGATGATAAAAGAGCTTGGGTAGAGAAAAACTCTAGTTTTGCATATGGTCATTATTTAGGGGTTGATGTCATTGATGATGACGATAATGATATTTAATCAGGAGCAGATCCGGATCTCATCAATCAACATCTACAAAATTAATTTAATTCTGCGATCGGACTTGTTTGAATTTTTGTAAAATAGGAATTATTGTAAAGTCTCTTTTTCGTTTTATAATTATCGGTTTTATTTCTTTGATTTTCTTTTAATAATTTGATGTGTAAAAGTATTTTATTAGGATGTAGTTTGTTATTAAAAATAATAATAAAAATAATAATACTTACTATATTGTGTAAAAACATTATATCTTCAAATATATAACCATTGGATAGAGCTCTTCAAGACCTTTTTAATGAACCATTATTCAATAAAATCTATCGAAGGTAATCCTTAAAATTCAAATTTAAAATGTTCGCAAATGTAAAGCATGTTCAATGTATATTAATGAGTATCATACTATATGCATTTAATAAACATTTATTTCTTTACCTTTGTTATTTACTTTGAATATTGTAAATAATAAAACTATGTTTCAAATAATAATATTCAAACTAAACCAAATTTACAAACTACCGCGCTAGCCTCTTCGAAGCGGGCGGTGGGCGGTGGGTGTGGGCGGCGGGCGTGCTGGCGGGCGAGCAGGCGGCGGTTGTGTATGTCGATGATTTTAATTTTTATTAAATGCATTTGTTTGATTTCAGAATTCGATTTGTGTGACTAACCTTGTTAAATTTTGAGTTGATGTATTCGAGGGGGAAAAAATTGATCTTGACCTTTAAAAATTTGACTTTGACCTTAAAATTTGACCTTGACCTTGAATGGGTAGGGGGTGTCCTGGAGGTGACATATCCTACTACTAATTTCCATCATCAATGTCAGTGGTATATTCTAAAATAATGTCTTCCTTATTTTCAATTAAACTCTGATCAGTTTCAACAACAGCAACATATTTTTGGTAGAAAAACTTTGTCACCTATAAATGTAATGCATGGTTTAAGCATAACACCGGTTCGACTGGACTTTCTCTATTATGTATTTTGCATTACTGCCGCACCATCGTAGATTGAACATAAAATATGATGATCAAAATCTACGTTAAACTCATTTAATCAGTTTATCAATATTGCCTGAATATTTTTGCATCACATTTTCCAGTGATTCTTGCAAAACCAAGATAGTAATTGTCATTGTCAACATACATGTTATCATAACATGTTAAATAAAGATAAAATAATTTAAAACAATAATCTTTGATATCAGTCCAAATTATCTCTAAAGATATCAAATATTTCATTGTCAAAACCAAGTAAATTAGTCATTAACCCTAAACAATTTAATAAAATTCTGGATAATTAATAGAAAACTAATAAAACATTGTTTTAAACCATAAATATAAATTAATTTACTGTGCATTCATCAACCTAATAAAACGATATAATTTCACAGGAACTATTATTGACTCATAGCTAAATACTGACTATTTCCCATAAAACATTTCCAATAAGAACATCACCCATATAAATATTCAAAACATTTCCATCTTAACCGATCCCTCACCAAATCCAACCGACTATATCCCTTAATTTCACACACTTGAGACCTTTATTATATCAATTCTCTTAAAATCCATAGAAAATTCTTCAAAATTAGAATTTTATTTAATTGTTACAGACACCAAACATTTTTCCATTGAAATAATTTAGTAGCTAAATTCATGTAGTAATAACACTTAAAGATCAAAGGTCTCTAAAATCAATATTTTCTACAAATATCTAAACACATTTACTATCAAATACCTAACTAGAGATGAAAATTTCTCATTGATTGATCATAATTCATCATCGATTCAGCAAATTTTAGCAATTATAACATGATATATCTTTCAAACTAAATCATAAATTTCAGTATATTTTACATTAATTTTCAAATAGATTTCAAATATATCATCATGATAAAATTAGCTGGTTTCAACTTTAGATTTTCAATATTAAGAAGTTCATCAATGTGTAAATGGAAATATTCTTAAAAAATATATGAAAAAATTATTTAGTCAAATTCAATGTCATTACAAAGTCATAAAAATAAATAATTTATCCTATCACTTGATTATTGTAAAAACTTGATTATTAACCTAACTGTCATTAAAAATAATTTTTATTTAAAATTAAATTAAAAGACAAGTCAATAAAATATAGCAAATTATCAAGAAATTAATTAAATTTGTCTTAGAATTAATAAAACACAAAATTTTTATATATTCTATCAATTAACATGAAATTCACTTGAATATTTACTAAATCCTGCTAACATCAACTCTAAAAAACTACCAATGAATTTAATGCCAAATAATAACCAAACCTTTGCCCAAATAAAATCATTAAAACACACCAGTACCCTTGCGACCAATACCAACGGAGGATCAAAAAACATCTTGTCGGATAAACAAAATTATTCCCAGTATTTTCCTCCCATAATCCATTATTGAATAATTCTATCGCTTATTTTCACCCATTTGAATTATTAATTTATCATCGACCAATGAATAATTTCCTCACATTAATGCAGATTCTTACCACCTGAGAATAATATTGTTAAGTTTATTGTTAAGTTTATCAAAGTTTAAAGAACAATTATCATTCGAATTTACGGTGCTTACCACTTTAGAATAATATTTTGTTATCAAAATTTGTGATAGTTTGACTGATTCAATGATACATTTGATGGAGTTAATTGGTTTTATTATATATACTCTGAGTTTATCCGACAAGATGTTTTGACCCCCTATGGGTACTGGTCATAAGGGTAATGGTCGTAAGAGTACTGATCATAAAGGTATTGGTGTGTTTTAATGATTTTATTTAGGTAATTTTGGTGTTTAAGACATTCATTGGTAATTTTTTGAGTTCATGGTTTTAGTAAATAATCAAGTAAATTTCTATCATTTTCGTGAATTTCATGTTTATTGAATGAATATTTAAAAATTTAAAGTTTTAATGTTAATTCTAAGATAAATTTAATTAATTTCTTGATAATTGGATGTATTTTATTGACTTGTTTTTTAATTTTAAATAAAAATTATTTTCAATGGGAGTTAGCTTAATAATTAGAGTTTGTACTATAATCAAGTGATAGGATAAAATTTTGATGATGACTTTTTAATGTAATTGAATTTGACTAAATAATTTTTTCATATATTTTTTAAGAATATTTCCATTTACACATTGAACTTTTAAAAAACATAAGCTAAGAAACCTTTTAACTTTATCAAGGACTTAAAATTTACTTGAAAATTATTGTAAGATATACTTAGTTTGCTATTATTGCTTGAAAATGATTGATTGAATCGTTGAAGAATTATGATCAATCAATATATATCATCTCTAGTTAGGTATTTGATGGGTGAAATATTTGTAGGAAATAATGAGTTTTGATCTTTTAGTGAAATAATTTACTCTTACTACTTAGCTACCAAATTATTTTAATGGAAAATTATTTGGTGTCTGTAACAATTAAATAAAATTCATATTTTGAATAATTTTCTATGGATTTTAGAGAATTGATATATTAAAGGGCTCAAATGGGTGGAATTTTTAGGGAAATTAAGGGATGTATATTGATGTTAAAAGAGTAAAAATATTTGGTGAGAGATCGGTTAAGGTTGGAATTTATCATTTTAAGGGGGGTATACTCGGTTGGATTTAATAGGGATCGGTTAATGTGGGAATCTATTGAATATTTAAATAGGTAATGTTGGTAAATATCTTGATATCATGATGTTGGTTGTTAGTATCTAGTTAATGTGTAGGTAGGGATTGAGTGTGACCAATATCCTTACGACCAGTACCCTTAGGGGCTAAAAACATCCTGTCGGATAAACTCAGACTATATATAATAAAACGAATCAACAATAACTATTTATTTAATGCAATTTTTACTTTGCAATACGAAGTCAGTAGTAATCAATTAAAAGAAGAATGTCTTGTAAATTAGAATTTTATAGTCTTTCATTTTATAGTCTTTTATTTAAATTATTTTCAATTCCACGGGGGTTTTAAAGTGGATAAGTTGACAATTATTTATTTTTGAAGAAAATCATCATTTTTGTTAAATTTAGACATTTAGAAAATGTTTTCTACAGTTTGTAATTAAAATATATTTTTGAAGACTAATAAAAAAATAATTTAAAAATCATTTCATAAAATACAGTGAAGAATATTTAGTTGGTTGTAAGAAGTTAGTTGTAAGTATCTAATTGTTTGAGAGTTAGTTAGTACATGGTATCATGTTGTATGTATTTGGTACTTATTTGTTAGCACCTAGTTAAAAATATTTAGTAGCTGGTTGTTGGTAACTGATTGTTGAATTATTATTATTATTATATTATTAATTTTATTATGATTATTTTTTTTAATATTATTTTTTTATTATTATAATTATTATTATAATTTTTTTTCATTATTATTATTTTTTAATTATGATTATCATTTTTATTAATATTACTATTATTATTATTTTTTTAAAATTTTTATAATAATAATATTAATAATTTATTAATTGAAATTCGTATTTAAATATGCCTTTGAAAAGTATTTCATTAAAATTTCCATTTAAATTTGTCTTTGAAAATTATTTCATAACAAGCTGACAAGCTGTCGAGATAAGAATATTGTTGTTTTTCTGTTTTCCCGATTTTGAAATTCCTTTTTCCTTTTTGTACTAATTAATTAGTACCTTGGTTTTTATTTTCATGTTTGATTTCTTTTGTTTCCTTCCTCTCCTCATTTCTCATTTCTATTTGCTTCCGCTTTCTTTTCTGAGTTCCCATCGATCGTCCCGTTTTTCATGACGATCTTCGCCCAGGTAATTTTATTTATTTATTTCTAAATTGTTATTTAGGTATCCTCAACAATTATATCTTAAGCATTTTAATATATAAAAAGAAATTTAGGAAACAACATTATAAACCTTTAAGCAGGCGTTCTGTCATAAACTTTACGACAAATGCGCATTATCGGTTCTCCCACTCTAACCACTTAGTTGTTAGCATCAGGTTCCGAGCTATGTTATTAATTATGTTAATTATGTTAATTATCGATATGTCCATGATTGATGATGTTTTCAGATACACAAATATGTAAATCAATCAGCTGAGAGTTGACCATCAGTATTCTAGATAACCGGACTGTAAAGACATCGACAAGGAAGACTTTATGGCATACTTGGGTCTCATTACGCTAATGTGAAATATATTTTTGCAAGTGACCTTTAAGATGAGCTATAGATATCCTATATATCTTTAGTAGTTTTAATGTTATCAACAATTGATGACCACCATCTTTTCAAAGTTAAATTATTATTATTTTTCAAAATATTATTAATTGGTCCAGAGGGCTCATGCTTTTTTTTATCCCAAAAATTAATATTCCCGCCAACGGATTTTATTGATCGATAGCTCATCTTAAAGTCCAGTGCAAGTCCTTCAATATGAGTTATAGATTACTATCATCCGATGACTCATAACATTTTTAGAGCAAAGACAATGACTCATTCGATGACTCATCAATGGCATTCTATTTTTAGTATCAAAGACATCTATTTTAGTAACATTTTTGATCCAATCGTTGATCCCATGACTCATCATATTTTTAGAACAAAGACGATGACTCATCATATTGTTGGGCTAGAACTGATTTCTAAACCCAAAGTTAGGAATGGGACGAAATGTGTCAGTACACAACACACATACCCAGCATTAAGTTTACTTAAATAAAAATATATAAAACACCAAGTAAACAATGATAATAGAGAGTTAATATACCCAAAAATAAAATAACCGAATTAAAAATAAAATAAAATACTAGCAAGATGTATCACACAAAAACTTACTCAAATATATAATATATATTGTTAATTTTGTCTCTGTGTTATTAAAATTATGTTTCGACTTTACGCTTCTTACCATTTTAGAATCAGATTTTTCATCAAAATTTGTGATAATTTGACTGATTCAATTTGATGGAGTTATTGTTAATTCGTTTTATTATATATACTCTGAATTTATCCGACAAAATATTTTCTCCCTCTATGGGTACTGTTCACAATGGGTACTGCTCGTAATGGTACTAGTCGTAAAGGTACTGGTGTGTTAATGATTTTATTTAGGCAAATTTTTGGTTATTATTTGGCATTAAATTCATTGGTAATTTTTTAGAGTTGATTTTAGCGGGATTTTACTAGCATTATTACTAACAATTTTTGTGAATTTCGTGTTAATTGAAAGAATATTTAAAGATTTAAAGTTTTAGTGTTAATTCTAAGACAAATTTAATTAATTTCTTGATAATTTGCTCTATTTTATTGACTTGTTTTTAAATTTAATTTTAAATAAAAATTATTTTTAATGACAGTTAGGTTTATAATTAGAGTTTTTACAATAATCAAGTGATAGGATAAATTATTTAATTTTTATGATGACTTTGTAATGATATTGAATTTGACAAAATAATTTTTTCATATATTTTCTAAAAATATTGATGAACTTTTAAATATTGAAAATCTAAAATTGAAACCAGCTAATTTTATCATGATGATATATTTGAAATCTACTTGAAAATTATTGTAAAATATACTGAAATTTGTGATTTAGTTTGAAAGATATATCATGTTTATTATGATCAATCAATATATTTCATCTCTAGTTAGGTATTTGATGGTAAATGTGGTGAAATATTTGTAGAAAATATTGATTTTAGTGAATTTTGATCTTTTAATGGGCTCTTACTACATGAATTTAGATACTAAATTATTTCAATGGAAAAATGTTTGAAGTCTGTAACAATTAAATAAAATTCATATTTTGAAGAATTTCCTATGGATTTTATGAGAATTGATATATTAAAGGGCTGATATATTAAAGTCGGTTGGATTTAGTGAAGGTTCAGTTAAAATGGTAATATATGATTTTTAAGGGGGTATTTAAATGGGTAGAAATATTTGGCGAGGGATCGGTTGAGGTGGAAATGTTTGGAATCTCTATTTAAATCAACAATGTTCTTATTGGTAAAATAACAAATTTTAAAGGGAAATAGTCAGTATTTAGCTATGAATTAATAATATTTCTTGTGAAATTATATCGTTTTAGAGGTTTATTAGGTTGGGATGAATGTTATTGCACAGTAATTTAGATTTATGTTTTAGAACAAGTTTTTATTAATTATCCACTGTTTTATTAAGTCTTTTAGGGTTAATGATCTATTTACTTGGTTTTGACAATGAAATATTTGAAATCTTTAGAATTAATTGGGATTGATATCAAAGGGTATTGCTTTAAATTATTTTATTTAAGAATTTATTTTATTCATTGTAGGGATATCAGTGACAAAACTTGAGAAATATTGACTTAAAAGTTGGAAATCGACAATAGCTAAAGAAAATTGATCTTTATTGAAGGAATTTTATGATTTTAATTAGATTTCTAGAAATTAAATCGGTTGAATATTAAGGGTAAAATCTATTGAAGGAATACTGTTATCGGATGGATAAATCTTTCAATGATATTTTGCTAAATTACCTTTGTTAAATATTATTTTAAATGACTAAAAAAGAGAAAATTAACCAATATTCTTAAATTATTCACACAAAATATCCCTGTTTGTGTAAAAGTTACTCAAAAATCCCTATTTTAAAATGTTAACCTTATATTTCTCACAAAGATATATTACACCCAATGATCATCTCATTAAATTAGAAAAGAATTGTAACCCTATATGAACATGTATTTCTAACTAAAGCACCTTAATTGGTTAAATGATAACCAAATGATCATGTTTCTATTATGACTTCTTTTTGACTCAAACAAAGATAGAAATTTACTCTAAATGATAAAGAATTTCTACCAAAATTATCAATGAATATATGTTGTTATTAATGATTATGCATTTCTCACGAAGTTATATTAACTATTGTAATGAACATTAGATGAATAAATTACCTATGAAATACTAAATATTCATATCTTACCTTTTGCTAAATATTATTTTAAATGACTAAACATGACAAAGTTAACCAATAAATTAGTCGCTCGAAATGAAAATTCGGTAAGTTACATTCAAAATATTCAAATTATTCACGAATTTCTGATATCTATAATCATCCATTTCTCACTAAATTACCTACGAATTTTTAACTAATATACATATGTCTTAATTAATATACCCTTGCAACATGTTGAATGTGACCAGCACCCTTACGACAAATACACATAGGGGGACAGAATATTTTGTCGGATAAATTCAGACTATATATCTAAAACTTTACAATATGCTATGGTTTTTATTGATTAATTTGTTGTATATTGCATTAATACATCAAAATGTCAGATAATATTTATAAATTAACTAAAAAATACACAAAAATACTATATTACCTAAGAATTCTGTTATGTTTCTAGTTAAATAATTGAAATAATTGGTATATGTATCAACTATATAAAAATTGTTATGAATCCAAGAATATTTTAATTAAATGGTACAACCAAAAACATGGATTTCTAACTAAATTGGTAGATTTATCTGGAAGTATTTTACTTAAGAAATTCCTATATTTAAAATAACCATGTATCTTTCACTAAATTGCCTAAAAATTTGTTATATGGTATTGTTAAATAAAATAATAATAATAATAAAATTAAAAATAATAATATTATGTCAGGGCATGAAAAAATAATATAATTGTATGACTAATCGATTTGCAATACAAGTGCATAATTAATAAAGACTTTGCAATAAATGGGCATGATTAACAAAGACACTAGAAATATTATCTTTGCATTTTGTCGAAGATGATTATGGCAGTAATATCAGAGGAGAATCAATGGACAGAAGAAAAGCATCACTATGATTTATAATAATTGTAAATATAATTGTATATATAATATATAATTGTATATATAATTGTAAATTTCCATATATATATAAATAACACTATTTAAAAAATTAATTAAAAATATTAAAATATTAAAATATTAAAAAAATATTAAAACAAAATTAATAAAGAATGTTTTAATCAAAAAGTATTACAATAAAACAATAAATTTATAAAAACAAATTAAAATATTTATTTACGAAACAATAATAACCAATACTACTGCAACATATATTGGCAACTTTAAAATATTGGTTAGGGTTTCTTCTGCTTTTCCAGCATCTTCATGGTTTTTGCGAAGATCTTTTTCCATTTTGATGAACTCATGGGTATATTTCATTCTGAATAATCTAAAATAATATCATATATTATAAATACCAAACCATTCCATTCATCATATCATCAACATTTGGTAGTTGCGTTCGTGCCCAATATATTTAATTACCAAGATGATTTCATATTATTCAATGTTTGAAAATTTTCTACATTATAGCACCGTCATCATGTATGGTAATAACTCATTTGACGTTGATATTGTATTGATTTGCATTGAGAACTTACATGTATATAGTATGATATTCATTAATCAGTGTTGAACAGGCTTGACAATTGTGAACATTCTTCTCGTGACACTTAGAACAAACAATTACGTGACCACACGGTAATTACAAAACCGAAACTTGATTTTCTTTACAAATTGAACAAGTTAAATACCTTTTCTTAACATTGTTCATTTTTTCCGTTAGCTTATTTTCAATCAAATCGGGTTTTGCTATCCATTCATAAATCAATTTACTATATCCCGGTTTCAACCTTAAATACATGCAACTCCAAAAGTATTCATTCAGTGAATCGTTGTTTACCACTGTTTTTTCTAAATACATTAAAGAACTAGATAACTTCAAAATGCATTTATCATAATTAAATAAATCAATCAAACATTCAATATAGGAATGTTTGAAAATTTTTAAAATATTTATGATTTCCTTATCGTGATTATTTATAAAATCTTCAACTGTGCTGTTAAAAAATTTCAATGAACGCTTATCTTCGAAATAGGTTGGACTTAATCTTTCCATATTTCTAGTAGGACTTCCTTGCTATAAATGACATATATAGAAAATATTGACAAAATAATAACGTTACCAAATGTGTTTTGTTATTTACACAATCATATTCAACAGTTTTACTTGTAGAAATCATCAGTAATAAATAAAATTCTTAATAACTAAATTACTTTTGTTTTTTACATTTATAACATTTGAGATAGCCAATCATATTAGCGTTTTCAAAATGTAGAAATTGTAACCATGGTTGAACCTTCAAATGTCTAAGTAACATCATATTGTATAACAATAATAATAAGCATAACTAGTACCCTTGCAACCTGTTGAGTGTGAGCAGTACTCATAGAGGGGGGGGGGACAAAATATTTTGTCGGATAGACTAGGAGTATATATAATAATAACATTAATAATAAGAAATTTGAAAATAATTTTGAAAATGATAATAATAATACTTTATAAATAAAATAAGAATTTTGAAGAAAATAATCATGAAAATATGAAAAATCGTGAAAATATTGAAAATGATGAAAACGGTGAAAATTATGAAAATGTTCCTGAAAATAATCATCAAATATTGAAAATCGTGAAAATATTGAAAAGAATGAAAATGTTGAAAATGATGAAAACGTTAAAAATGATGAAAATGTTCCTGAAAATAATCATCAAATATTGAAAATCGTAAATTGATGCAGAAATTAAGTTTTATGAATATATAAGTAAATAATAATAAAACATCGAAAATAAAATAATAAGAACTTCGCAAATAATAATAGTAATAATAATAATAATAATATTGATAAAAACTTTGAAAATAATTTGAAAATAATTCTTTGAAAATAATAATTTGAAAAATATTTGATAAAAAGTTCCTGAAATAATTATGAAAATGTTGAAAATCGTGAAAATATTGAAAATGTAGAAAATTATTAAAATAATCATGCAAATGTTGAAAATAATGAAAGTGACGTAGAAATTAAGTTTTATGAATAATTACAAATAATAATAATAATAATAATAATAATAATAATAATAATAATAATAATAATAATAATAATAATAATAATAATAATAATAATAATAATGATAATAATAATAATAATAATAATAATAATGTTGAGGTCCGTAAATTAAAATAAAATTTAAATAAAATTTAGGCTATTCAAATAGAAAGTAAGCAAAGAAAAAAGACGAATAAAAGCGGGATCATGCACAGAATCAATAGTAAAGGAAAGTGTGATGGAAGCAGTATTAGAAAATGCGAAAAGCAATTACGAAAGGCAAGAATCCGGAAATCCGAGAAAAATCAATAAATGGTAAAATCATCGAAATCGAATGGGGAAAACGGGACAGGTATAGATTAGCTAATGGTCAACAAGATGATGATTAGGGATTTATCAGAAAATGGTTAGGAAGGGTCGAAAAGCATTAAAATTTATGAAAACAGAAAACGTTAATTAATTAATTAATTGGCTAATGGAAAACCCGAGCTAATGGGAAACCCGAGCCAGTGGAGAACCCGAGAGATAAAGGAAACCTGAGCTGGGTAAACAAGAAGAAAAGCAAACAGAAGGAAGATTTGGGCCCATTAGCTTGACACAATGATTAATGGGAAAAGAGCAAGGAGAAGATAGCGCGCGTAGGATGACCGGAAGGGCTATTAATTATCTGGATTCGTGGACCATTATGGGTGACAGCCGAAGCAAATACGTGGAAGCAAATGTCAAATGAAAGATTGGCTGGGCAATAACCATTTGTCATCCTGATTTTGAGGAGTATATAAGGAAAGGGAAAATCAAAGAAAATCGGCATTTTGCCTCAGCTAAGGTTGGAAGAAACAGAGCTTAGGAAAAGGCGAAACGAATTAGGGAAAGTAGGGAAAAGAAGACATAGAATTAGGAATACGGAAAGGTGAACGAGAAATCAAATCAAACAGAAACCGAGGAAAGCGTGGGTCAAGAGAATCTAAAGGAATAAAAGGTGAACATTATCTATTTGCAAAGCATCAACGCCGAGCGGAGAATCGTACAAACGGAACTTTGATTAGTGATTGTAAAGTGGTGATAATAAATTGTGAACTTGTTGTTTCAATATACGTTGGGTCGTTCATTGTTTTGATTTAAAGAACACTAGGAGTCAGAGGGAACCGACTTAAAGTAATCCAAAACCCAACATATATTCTGGTGAGCCCGACGTCGGCGGAAAGTTATTAAAAGTTAGTGGAAAAGTTAATTATTGGAAAGTGCTACAGACGTGAGGAAAGTCGGCTGAGAATCATTGAAAGTAGTGAAAATTTGTGAAAATAGTGCTAACGAGATTATTAAAGGCTATTATTGGGAGATTTAAAAGAAGTTGAAAAGTAATTTTAAATTATTGTTTAACGTTTGAAGTTTAGCTCAAAGTGAACCGATACAACCTCAGAAGTCAGAAACAAGTCCAAATGGCAAATGATAATGCTGTTGTGCATCTCAATAGAGAGATGATTGATTTCGCAAGTTGTCAGAAATTACCCGTCAATCAATATGGAGGAGACCCTGTTGAATTTGCAGATTTCATGGGAGATTATTATATGTATGCCTCAGCATACGGATGGACACAAGCCATTATGGTTCAGAAATTCCCACTCTATCTGAAGGGTGCGGCAAGAGAAGCCTGGCAGCAAGTCGACAAACGGAATGTTGGCAATGATTAGACCAAATTGAAGGATGCAATGGCACTGAAACTGGTTGGTGGAGATATCAAAGGAATCATGCGACAGAAATTTTATAATCGAGTTCAAGGTTCAGATGAATCGGTCAGTGAGTTTGCTTATCATCTGACCACTTTAGCAGATAAAGCCTTTGAAGTTAAACCAGACCAAGCAGATATGGCCAAGCAGGTTAAAGAGCTGTTAGAAGATCAGTTTATAACCGGAGTCCACTCCGAAATCAAAAAGGCCCTATGTTATGTGGATTTTTCCAATTTCGATGAGCTCGTGAAGAAAGCCATGAAGATAGAGCTGAATTTAAAAAGTGCAAAAAGACCAGATGCTTTTGGAGTTAATGTGGAGAGACGTGAACGGTCAATTACGCCTGTGAGAGCACCATGGGATGAAAAGAAAATATATCAAATCAGTAGTCCAATTTTGAGACCAAATAATAGATTTCAAGCCCGTAGATCAGCCATGAACGTACAATCAAATGGACAGGCAAATAATCCTCAGTGCGAGCATTGCAAAAAGTCTGGACACTACTCAAATCAATGTTGGTTCAAATATGGGAAAAATCCCAGCCCTAACAAGAGATTCACAGAAAACAAACGGATCAGCAGTGATGTCTAATGCTATCGATGCGGAAAGAAAGGGCATATTAGCAGAAACTGTTTTACCAGATCAAGATCATCGTCAACGTCGCCTTCACCACAAAGGACAAAGTGAATACAAATGGAAAGATACAATGTCATTCGTGCAAGAGATACGGCCACATGGCGCGATCATGCCTGTTTAAATTCAAGATAACGAATAATAATTTTATTTTCATCCACAGAGCCACGGGGATCAGTTTTGAATAATAACAGTTTGTCCATTTCAATACTATAAAATAATGCCATCATTGAACAACCTGCTGGTGGCATCTCAGTTGATTGGGTAGAAAGCTGCTTAATATCCGCAATAGAACGACATATTATGTCACAAGGCATTTCATATCCATGTTTATATCTAAATCGAGCTGCTTACATTTGTGCACGACATACTTGAGATCGATAATCAGGGATCATACCAGTCATGACACCTCCAGGACTTTCAGTAATATTAAACAACCTTGTAGCTGAACTCTTCTCAATCATTTTATCTGGAACCTTTCTTTGTGTAGCTACTACATCACAATTATTGCATCGGAAAATCCAACGGAAATCCATCCACCAAATAAATTTAATATTAGTTGGCCAAAAACACCATTAACGTTATCAGGATCTCTTGGGATCATAAAAAAGGAACCATCAGTTTCGTTGGTAGTATTTCCAATTTCCATTGAGTTTTCAGATTCATAAATTTCTTCATTAAAAGCAGCCATATTTTATCATCATTCGACTCCAGCAAAAAACCAAAAACAACTCATCATTCTATTCAAATCGATAACAACTCTAAAATTACAAAATCACAAAAAAATCTAATCAAAAATTGTCCTACCTCTTGCTCGCGTCTGTGTGCGCACACAAACTCATCACACAATACAACGCGCACACAGACGCGCATTGAGCTCATAATTTACCATCCTCCCCCTTGATACCTTAGTGTCAATCTCAAATCCCTATCAGCTTCTCCTTCTTCTTTTATACTCCAAAATAATTTGAAGATACATTCCAGTGTCATTTTATCCCTTTTTCCCTTCATTTCTTGCACTTCCCTCGCCATTTATCCCTTCTCCCCTCCATTTTCTGCATTTCCCTTGCCATTTTATCCCTTCTCCCCTTCATTTCCTGCATTATGGCTCAATCTCCAATAACCCTCACAAACTCATCTTTGTATTATATAAGCCGCCGCACCACGCACCTTTTTTGAAAGATCATTGTGGATTCTCCACCCACCATCGCTATACTCGGCCAAGCAGCTGTCCTTGTTCAGTTTGTTTAGGTGTAATCTCTCCATTATTCTTTCTCCCTTTTTCGCCAATTCAATATTCCACCCTTTTCCCTGTTGCATTTCATTTAGTGACCAGTTTTCACTTAATGTTTTTATAATCATCCTACAAAGTCGTTCTTTGATTGCTTCGTGTTTCGATTCCCCAATCGACACCTTGTCAACAAGATGATGATTAGGGATTTATCGTTCAATTTTTCCAAAACTTCCTTGGCCCCTTGATCATTATCACGTACAGTTTCCCATGATTTCCCATATACCATACTGGTCTCCTTGTTTTGCCTCTCCCCTCTGGAGTCTTCTGCCCCTTTTACATTATCACGTTCTTCTTTTAATCGATTAACTTCCCCTTCGTCGACCTGCATATCATTAACCGCCGCCTCGGGCGTTAAATCCTCTGATTCTGGTTTGTCTTTTTCCCAATTACTCATCACTTCCGTTGTCTTCGGTTCCACAATTTTATCGTCGGATAATTTTATGATCTCACCAACCCGGCAAGCCTCATCTTGCTTTTCCCCTGTATTCATTTTTCCTTGAACATTTTGTGTGATTGTCATAACGTTAACTAATTCGTTAGTTCTTCCAGAATTGAATATTTGCCCATCTAAATGACTCTGAGCTCCTTGCTCTTCATTAGATGCCTTACTTCTGTCGAGTGGCGTGTCCTCAATTCCTCGAGATGCCCGTAACTCGTCATTGAACATTTCAGTTACCGCAAAATAACTCTGAACCGTCCTCATTGATGCGTTTTCATTTAATAATTCGTTGTGTCTTTGCTTACATCCGGTAACCTTGCAGAAAGATTCTTTACGGCATTCCTTGGCCATGTGATTTCTTTTGAAGCAATTCCTGCACAGTTTCTTTTCTTCGATGACTCTCTTCCTTTCTGAAATTGTGAGTTGCTTAAACTTGTCACATTGGTCTAGGTAATGTTGACCACCACATTGTACACACTCTGATCTATAGCTGTTAGAGTTATTCACCTGTATAACCGTTCCACTTTTAACTCTGCCATCTGGTTGCCCCGTAAAATGCGTCCAACCTCCTGGATTGAAGCTTTCTCTTTCTCTAGACACACCTTCTACTCTTGGCCCATCATAAGCCCTGATGCATGGTTGAGTCCCATACACGACCTCGTTAGTGGACCTTAGGATCTCCGCTTCTTGTTGTATCCATCTTCTCAAATCCTCTATCGTCTCCTGCAATTCCTTTTCTATTTTCTCTTTCTTCCATTTATACACAAGATCCGTTGTTAACTTGCCCAAACACTTTTGAAAAAGATATCCAGTCTTTAACTCGGATTCTTTCCCAGTGGATTTAAATCGCACGGTGACTGTTTCTAATAATCCAACAAATAAGTCTAGATCCTTCAAATCTCCTTCTCGAATTGGCCTGAACTTGTCCATCTCCTCTAACATTGATAAATATATCCTTTCATCCCCACCATATCGCCTATCCAACTTCTCTTTGCCATTTGATAAGCCTCTGCCGAATATCCTAGATTTTCAATTAACTTTAATGGCTCTCCGTGAAGGTACTTGTGCAGGTGAAACATCTTTTCAACCTCATCACCTTCCGCTTCGTCAACACACGCCGTAAAGCTGCTTTCCATGGTTCGTACTCTTTCATCTTCCCTTCAAAGACAGGTATTGTAATTTTCTGTAGACTTTCCAGTTTCTTTTATGCGCGGAATTATTCTTCTTGATTGTATCATCATTCACCTTTTCCTTCTTTTCCATAAAAGATTGATTTGCTTTTCTTTCCATCAATGCCCCAATTATTTGATGTTTTTCCTCGATCTCCTGCAGGTCTTTATCTAAGATTGCAGTGATGTCCAATCTTTGCAATTTTTCACTGATCGTTCTTAGATCTCTTAATTCTTCATCTAGACTCTCCTTTTGATCTTCATATTCCTCCAACCATTTGCTAACATCCTTACCCTTTATATCATTCAGAATCTTGTTTCTCAATCTCGTTAATTTTCCTTTTTTCATTCTCTTTTTCCACAATTCTTCCACAAATCTTTTCGTCATTGCCACCGCACAGCCTGAGTGACAAATGAAGTGTCGAACCTACTTGTATGCTATAATCATTCAATCTTCTTTTATTTTCTAACTGCTTTCCTGCGTATACTAACATTTGATAATTTACCGGAATTTCTTCTTTGTCCTGGATTTTTCCTTTTACCTTTTCAATTGTGTCGTTCCATTCTACGTTAAGAGTAATTGTCTTACCAGTAAGAGTTTTGACAAATATTTGATATATACTTCCCCATCGCAACTCAAAACCCATTACCCCGCTCGCCCTCACCCTTGACTCAGCTCTGTTCTTTACCCTGATCCCCTGGCTTCCCGCTTTAAAAAAGTGCTGGGGCCCATAGCAGCACTTTCCGACGCTCGGTAGGGAAAGGAGGATGATTAATTTTACAAAAATAAAATTCAAACAAATGAAAATAAAATTTACATCACCCTTGATGATTAATTTTACAAAAATAAAATTCAAATAAATGAAAATAAAATTTACATCACCCTTGATCAGCCGGGGCTGTCTCCACTGAAACATTGGTGCGTAGCCCCCTGAAGGGAACCACGCTCTGCTACCATGTTTATGTTTAAATTCAAGATAACGCATAATAATTTTATTTCCATCCACAGAGCCCGTTTTGAATAACAACAGTTTGTCCATGTCAATACCATAAGATAATGCCATCATTGAACAACCTAATGGTGGCATCTCAGTTGATTGGGTAGAAAGCTGCTTAATATCCGCAATAGAACGACATATTATGTTGCAAGGCATTTCATATCCATGTTTATATCTAAATCGAGCTGCTTCCATTTGCGCACGACATACTTGAGATCGATAATCAGGGATCATACCAGTCATGACACCTCCAGTACTTTCAGTAATATTAAACAACCTTGTAGCTGAACTCTTCTCAATCATTTTATCTGGAACCTTTCTTTGTGTAGCTACTACATCACAATTATTGCCTCGAATACCAACGGAAAGCAATCCACCAAATAAATTTGATATTTGTTGGCCAAGAACACCATTAACGTTATCCGATTCCAAAGAACATTTATCCTGGATCATATTGTTTGAATCATAATTAACAGCAGCCATCTTTTATCCGAAAAATCATAAACCGAAAATCGATACCATTAACTCATCAAATACAATCAATAAAAATCTCTAAAAATTAGAACAAAATTACAACTAAAAAATTAATAAATTGCTTTACCTTCTTTCTCGCGTCTGTGTGCGCACACAAGCCAAAAACAAAGAAAAGAAAAGCGCACACAGGCGCGAGATAAACTAACAACCCAACACAAAAATGACATTGCTCGCGTCTGTGTGCGCACACAGACGCGCATTGAGCTCACACTTTTCCACTCACAATGAAAACATTACAAGTTTTCAATAACAAAACAATATTTAATTTTTTTTCTATGTTTAAACACTTTTGAGAATTTTTAATAATATTACACAATAAAATAATGTTTAAACATAGAAATAATCGTGTTAACTATAACGAGTTTTCAATAATAAAAAGGTTTTTCTAATATAAAAATTATTACAAAGAAATGTTTTTAAAAGATATTAATTTATCACAGGTCAATCACAGAATTGCACATCATCAATATCAGTATCATTATTGTTTATCGTCACTTAATTGAACATCATCAATATTGTTTTCATCATCATTATCGTCCCGATCGTTGAAATCGGGGCTCATTCAAAA
>CAUHTR010007365.1:22229-217556 GCA_959609185.1 Schmidtea polychroa | reverse complement strand
TGAATACTTTTGAACCTTTAACCCACTTTTTTCTTTCATCATCTGTTGCTGCATAACCCATTGGTGTAAGACAGGTATTTTTAGTATCGGAATTGTAATTTAAAATAGTTTTTATCAAAGCCTTGTGAATGAATGTATTATTTCCGCCCTCAATCTTGATATTATTAAATCCCAACACTGCATCTTTAAACATAGTATGAAACATGAAATTGTTTGGTAATACATCTGCATTGGCATCCAAAACTTTTCTATCTTTATCTACAACCTTGATCTGAACAGTCAATAAAGTATCGTTCAAATCTAAATATTCAGTTTGCGAACCATTAATATAAAACTCGATATCATTTCTACTATCAGTAATTGAATTCATAGAAAAAACTTCTTCAAAGGCCCCAAATTCGATTACCGCTTGAGGCGACGGTCTATCAAATATACATAATTCGGATTTACCACAAATCATTTTGCAAATATAGTTCCATGTCTTTTCATTCGTTTGTTTATACGCGATATTCCATGTCCTTTACGTTTTGGAGCTGGGGCTGGAGGCGTATCTTTTTGAAACATACCAGAAACTCCAGGTAGAACCTTCCCTAACTCAGCTAAAGCATTTGTTTTTAGAGATGGTAATATTTTCTGCTCATTCATAATCACATCTTTAGCAGTTTTCATACCAAAACTACCAATACGTTTAAGAATAGGAAGTGCAAATCTCCCTATGTTTTTAACCAACCTGATCCGTACTGTTTACCAATAAAATATGGTAATTCACCGCCAGATTGGGTATCACTATACATACTAATAATATCGGAATTAGCCATCTACTTTACGAAAATGTAGTGTCAAATGAGTTTTTGAGTCTTTTGGGAAGTTTATAAGTTTTCCACTATCGTCACGAATATTTATTTCTATATTGTTTATACATGAGCATGAAATTGGTAAATACATAGAATTATCTATATTTATATTGACAACTTCATCATGTTCGTATTTTCCAATCCATACCGATTTCAATAGAGGAACACTGGAATCACCAACTATTATAGGCTCAATAATATTAGTATATATGAACATTTGTTGATGATGTTCAAGTATTCTTGGTTTACGTATACCAGCCGATTTTTCCCGATATTGCTGCTTCTCTAATCCAAGTGTATTTGTCAAATTTTTATCAAATGTAACTTCGCAAATGTCATCATTCAAACTGAAGGTAAATAACAAATCTTTCACAATGCCCAAATTTTTAAATATGTGTGAACAATTGTACTTTAAATATTTAAGTAACACATCAAGTTTATCAATATATAATTCGTCAGCGAAGGTGAATGATTCTTCAACTTCATTATTATACGACACAGATATTTTGATTTCTTCTTTCATTACACTGTTTGCTTCAAATAGATCAAAGCGTAATAAGTATTCTGTTTCCATAACTTCATTTTTCAACTTATTGCAACCCAATCGTCTGGCATCTTCAATATATTCGAATGTTATTGTAAATGGTTTAAAATCACAACTGATATTTAATCCATCCTTGTAAAACATAGAGCAATGCGGATCTAATATTTGATTCGGAATATGATATGTTTTATCATAATTACTGATAATAAAGATACCACTACATGTTTTCATAGCATTCCTTTTGAAATCAATCTTACATTGACTATAAAATGGGAATGTATTGTACACGAATGTAAAATCTTGCAGTGCAACTTCACAGTCACCATTTAAAGAAATCGGATTCTGGAGATTGACCATGAATTTACTGGCTTGATTATCTGGATGAATTAATGGGCATCTATTGCTTGGTAAAATAGTATAAAAATTCACTTTACTAGGTCCTTTTCTGATATCCATGATGGGTTTTGATAACTATGACATTTGACATAGTATTGTTTATCCTTGCCGACCTTTTTAGTTTTCAATATCTTCTGAATTCTAAATATTTTTGGGGGAGGAATAACTTGTAATTCTTGCTCAGTAAATTTTCCTTGTACAATATTGTTATCATTGTCTTTGATGACATACATTACAGGATTCTGTTTAGTATTTATTTTTGAAATTACAAAGACTTCATCACTCCAATTCGTATCGAAATTTTTAATAAATGGTGATGCACTAATTTTACTAATTCTAACATGGTCACCTACTTTATATTTCGGTTTTGTAATTTTTACAGGTTTTTTAGAATGGATTGTTTTTGACGTGATATCAATCGGCCTTAATCCATTCAGTCCTTGATGTGATGAATGATTATAACTGGTTATTATTTTTGGTAAAACCAATACCCATTTTTTATTACCTTGATGCACAAATAATTTCTTTAATCTATCTCTCAAAGTTCGGTTAAATCTTTCAACATGAGCAGCTTTGTATTGAGAATGTACCGAGTAATGGTTTATTTTCAATTTATTGAGGATTTGCTTGACTTTACTGTTGTAGAATTCTTTACCTAAAATAATAATAATAATAATAATAATAATAATAATAATAATAATAATAATAATAATAATAAAAATAATATTATTAATACCTAAATCCGTTTGCAAGTTATTAGGATGTCCATCTTTAAATAAATGATTAACAGCTTTGGACATTTCATCTGCAGATTTTGCCTTGACGGGTATTCCTTGGGCAAACCGACTGAATACATCAATACATGTTAAAATATATTTATATCCATTGTTAGTTTTCGAATAGGGTATCATCTCCATCAAATCCATTTGCCATAAATCGTCAATACCAAATGTTTTATATGCTCTTGTTGGGAATCGTTTCTGCATTGGTTTGTTCAAACTGTACGCAAGCTGGTCTGATAACCACTTCTGGGTTTCCTTTTTCGAATTCGGAACTCTTTTCCTTAATTTTGGCACTCCACCAAAACCGGCTTCGTCTTGCGGGTTCGTCCAAATCTTCTCCATTACAGCAAGAAGATTTAATATTAAATTTAATGTCTGGTAATGAAGGATTAGCACCCATTGTTTATGATCGACTTCCTATTATTCCACCTAATAATGATATTGCTAAAGGTATCAATGCACCGATAAATCCCCCTTGTTGTTTATATATAATTTTTCTCATTTGTTGACGATTTTTATTATTTACTAATGATAGCAAAGGTTTCCTATGTTTACTCAATAATTGCTTTTTAGATTTACTGATTTTAATCTTGCCTTTGACTACTTTAAGTATAATATCGAGTAAATCATAGACAACATAATTTGGAAATGATTGCAAAATACTGTTTCTTTTCATACTTGGTGCCTTTAACAATGTATTGAAAAACGGGAAACTCCGATGATTTTTAACAACTTTTACTTTCTTAGTGGTTTTACTTTTAGGTTTAGGTTTAAGATTTTTCGAAATAAGATTCATTGCAGGAAAATTTCTGTAATAAGTTCTTTAGATGGAGTATAACTAGTTGTTGGTGGAACTTTTGGTTGTTTTTTACCCGATATCCCTGTTTTTGAAAACATGATTTATATGTTTTCAACTTTGTTTTGAACTTTGTTTATAAACCATGGCACCTTTTGGGTTGAAAATATCTGTTTTTACGCGTATATCATCAGGACATTGTTGTGTGAAATCGAGAAATATATACCCATGCGGTATTTTCGTAGCATCTTGAAATGCATTGATAAGAAAATTACGGTTATTAGGGTATGCTTGAAAATAACTAAATATTGTACATTTAAATTACGTGTTCGATGTGCTTCACCTTGATGAAATAGATTTTGTGTTATGAAAATAACTGTTACACTAACATGTCTGCTGATTATTGTGAAAAAATTATTAAAATCCTTTTCTTTATTGGCTTCTTGATACAAATCATCGATAATGATGACATCATCTTTCTTCAAACGACTTGACCAGTTTTTATCAAAACCCTTTACTATTTTCATGTTTTTCAACTGACAGAAACTTGATTGCGTCAATCCGTGTTCTTCGTCGGCGCCCCTATGCCAATAAATATTGTTGAATTTTGTTTTAAACAAATTTGATTTTAGTAATTTACAAACAAATAAAGTTTTCCCGCTACCACTTGGACCAACGATTTGGTATACCGCATCATTTCGTAATTCCATTTTTTTTAAATTTAAACTATATAATTATTGTTTATATTGATAATTTTAATGAACTCTGTTTTAAAATACCTATATATATATATATATCAGAGTTTTTTATAATTATTTCATTAAAATGCTTTCAAATATAAATTTATGGCAAAAACTGATGTATCAAAAATGGTATTTCCAATAGGGAAACCAGAACAACTTATCAATAGAAGTAATAAATATCCAATAATATATTTCAAAACTGGTAAATGTAGAATTATGAGGTGTAAGGAAATAATCAAAGCTAGTGAATATAATGTTTATAATTTAGAAATACAATCGATAACCGTAACTTCCGATATAGGTTTTTCTTGTAATTTAAATAAATTAGCTAAATTAAAACCATGCTTTTATGAACCAGAATTATTTCCAGCTTTGAGATATATAAAATATAACCCTATGTGTGTAAATATATTCGCTAGCGGTAAGATAGTAATTCTTGGAATAAAAAATATTGATTACAAATGTATAGTTGATAATATTATATCTGAAATTAAATCAATAATTGAAGGAAAAGAATTTTTAGATTTTTTATTATCACTTAATTAATTATTTATCATTGCAAATTCAGTGCAATTGAAATGCACGATTCTGATTGGTTAAAATCTAATTGGCTGATGATTATTTATAACAAAATGTTTTGAGTTTAGTTATCATTTTTAAACATGTACAATATTCAAAGTTCAGCTATAGCAGTCATGAAAGAACATGAACATTATGGTAAATTTTAATTGTATTTATCATATTATTATTATTTACAGATGAATATCTTGCAATAATACTGGAAAGATTGTATTTTTATTACCCGCAAATGTATGATATTCTCAAAGATCGAGATGTTGCAATAATCCTAGATTTAATTTACAATGAAACCAGAATCTGGATTTTCGATATTATCAATACATTTCTCTGGGATGTGAAGATTGGAAGAACAATGAAGGAAGTAGAAGCAGAATACCCTTGCATTTTGGGATGTAGCTGTTGCAATTTCCGCTACCAGAGATATGTCGAATGGTCTTTGGTAAAGACACTTCGTAATTATCATTTTTGTCAAATTTTATCCAAATAAATTTTTATGTTTAACTATTTTTTCTTTTGTTTTGTCTTTTTAGTAATAGAAATAATAATAATAATAATAATAATTTTAATAATAAAAAAGAACATGTGTCAATGCAATATCAATGCAATTAAAACAACGACATGCTGCAATCTGATTGGATGATAAACAATAGTCATAGGTATAAAAACCCTGTACCATTTCATTTTAATCATAATTCACAATGACCAAGAAAATTTTAAGCACTGAAAAACCAAAGGTTGTTCCAGAACTTGTACAACCTGTTCAAATGTTCCACAACTACAAAATGTATTTTTTAAAAGAAGAAATCAATATGAAATTGGTGTCACCGATCAAGCTAATTTCTACCCAATTTCAATTCTTAACCGGCACGCTTTCAATGATAGATATTAAAACCATAGATGATGTTTTCAAACGGTTGAATACACGAATCTATCATGCAATCAAAATGCATTTTTCAACAACCGATATGCAAAATTTTATGATTCCTTTGATGAAATCAGTTTCAAAGAAAACGAAAATTGGTATATAACAATTGCAATCCGAGGATATAAAGTTGATAATAATGATGTGTATTCTCCAATTTGGAAAATTATGTCTGCTAGACTTTCACAGATATTTTAATAAATTTGTTGTTGTATTTAATAAATGTATTTAGTCATATTTGTTTTCGCTTATTTTCTATATTTTCTATAAACAAATATATACTATAGTTTTAAAATACTAATAATGACTACAGGAAAAGGTTAATATGATTAGTTAATTATCGAATTATTTAATATTTAGAATTTATAATAAACTTTTTATTGGAAAAATTAGCAGAAATATCTGGTGTGAAAATGGAGGATATATTATCTGTTACAAACGCATTAAATATAGACTGGGTAGCAGAGAGTGAAGATTCGGGATTTGATGAAACAGAGGAAGAAAACACTCAAGATGATGAGGAAAGCATCAAGAAATTGATGAACCTATGGAGGAATTTACGGATACTGAACCGTGTGTATATAGGGATTGTATAGATCATGTTGTTGAAAATGTTATGAACTGTGGAGATGATGAATGTGAATGTGTTAATAAATTTTAGTTTAAGTGTATATTTAAAGTATAATATTTAGAATTTCTTTGTTAAAGTTTTGCCTTGAATATTTTTACCAGTAACTTTGTGAACAGTACCCATGTGACTTGTTGAGTGTGAGCAGTACCCTGGTGAGCAGTACCCATAGCGGGACAGAATATCTTGTCGGATAAACTCGGAGTATATAATAAAAAAATGACCTTGACCTTGACCTTTTATTTTTAAAAAAAAATTCCCGGGGGGGAGGGGGAGGGGGGTATATATGGTCCAGAGGGCCCATGGTCTGGATGGCCCACTACCACCTACTGTTTAATATAAAAATTTCACAGAATAGTAAAGAAGTTTATTTGCGGTCTTTACGTAGGTGAGTTTTTTTTATTTATGAGGTTTATTTATGCGCAGGTAATAATGAAAACATAACTTTGTTTAAATATAATATTTTACATTAATAAGGTCTTTCAGGCTTTGTTCATTTCAAAAATGTTACTTCAAATATCAAACAATAAATTTTTAGCTTCTAAAACTAATTCAGTAAATTACTAGTTTGGCGAAGATTATGAAATTCAAATCATTCAAGAAAATCCTATTAAATTTAAATATTCAGAATCAAATAGCATTAATGTAGATAAACAGTTCAAGTTGCAACACTTCTTCTTCTTACCTACAATTCCGATGGAATTCATGCCAATAATCAGTATTTACAAGTTTTGAATATATTCGAATTTCCTTGTACTTTTTTTCTAATTTTGTGATAAAAAATATTTTTTATTCAAATCTTTCAATTATGGATGCTTTTAATACGAAAAGTTATGAATAAATGATAACTCTAATGCAACTCAAACCAACAAAATAAAAAGACATACTAAGCCAGAAACCATTTTGTTTCCTACAGTTAGCAGATTTCACACATTCAATATTAACAATCATTGACTGAAAAAAATTGACCCGTTGGTCAATAGTTTTTCTAATACGAAACATTCAAACTCAAATTTACAAGCATTTTGTGGAAATTAGATGTCACTAGGGTGATGGATTCATGAAACAATTAAAGATATATTTCAACGTGAATTATAGTGGTGATTACCGAAGTGATGAGTACAAACAATTTATCCGCTTATTGTCTCCAGATGAAATCAACAAATGCGCAAATACAGTTTCTCAAGCTTAATCTAATTTATCAGCATCTTCAAAAGATCTAGTTCAATTCAAATGTAGAAAGTGTCGATTTTTATTATGCGACAATTCAAGTGTTGTTGAGCACAGTAAGATGAAAGCTTCGAAAGCGATAAATGAAAACACGGTTTGCAATGAGGAAATACTTATCGAAGCTCTTCCTTGGATTGATAGCAGCAATGAAGATGGTGAAATGAAAATGACAGTGTTAAAGAATAAAAGTTTGATAATGAGTTATTTTGAATCTGAGCTTAATCATGGTAGCAGAGCGTGGTTCCGGCTAGCCAGCCGGAACAAGGTAATTAAAATGTATTATAAACGGTCTTTTTTGGGTTTATATATATTATGTAAATATTATGTTTATTATGTAATTAATAATATTTTGGTAATTAAGATGTATTATAAAAAATCTTGTTCATGCATATTATGTATATATTATAATACTTTTGTAAAATTAAACATCCTCCCTTCCCTACCGAGCGTGGGAAAGTGCTGCTATGGGCCCCAGCACTCTTTTAAAGGGGGAAGCCAGGGGAACAGGGTAAAGAACAGAGCTGAGTCAAGGGTGAGGGCGAGCGGGGTAATGGGTTTTGAGTTGCGATGGCGAAGTATAAATCAAATATTTGTCAAGACTCTTACTGGTAAGACAATTACTCTTGACGTAGAATGGAATGACACAATTGAAAAGATAAAAGGAAAAATCCAGGACAAAGAAGGAATTCCGGTAAATTGTCAAAGGTTAGTCTACGCCGGGAAGCAGTTAGAAAATAAAAGAAGATTGAATGATTATAGGATACAAGTAGGGTCGACACTTCATTTGTCACTCAGGCTGTGCGGTGGCAATGACGAAGAGAGTTTAGAAGAAGAATTGTGGAAAAAGAGAATGAAAAAAGGAAAATTAACGAGATTGAGAAATAAGATTCTGAATGATATAAAGGGTAAGGATGTTAGCAAATGGTTGGAGGAATATGAAGATCTAAAGGAGAGTCTAGATGAAGAATTAATAGATCTAAGAACGATCAGCAACAAATTGCATAGATTGGACATCACTGCAATCTTAGATAAAGACCTGCAGGAGATCGAGGAAAAACATCAAATAATTGGGGCATTGATGGAAAGAAAAGCAAATCAATCTTTTATGGAAAAGAAGGAAAAGGTGAATGATGATACAATCAAGAAGAATAATTCCGTGCATAAAAGAATACTGGAAAGTCTACAGAAAATTACAATACCTGTCTTTGAAGGCAAGATGAAAGAGTACGAACCATGGAAAGCAGCTTTTACTGCATGTGTTGACGAAGCGGAAGGTGATGAGGTTGAAAAGATGTTTCACCTGCACAAGTACCTTCACGGAGAGCCATTAAAGTTAATTGAAAATCTAGGATATTCGGCAGAGGCTTATCAAATGGCAAAAGAGAAGTTGGATAGGCGATATGGTGGGGATGAAAGGATATATTTATCAATGTTAGAGGAGATGGACCAGTTCAGGCCAATTCGAGAAGGAGATTTGAAGGATCTAGACTTATTTGTTGGATTATTAGAAACAGTCACCGTGCGATTTAAATCCACTGGGAAAGAATCCGAGTTAAAGACTGGATATCTGTTTCAAAAGTGTTTGGGCAAGTTAACAACGGATCTTGTGTATAAATGGAAGAAAGAGAAAATAGAAAAGGAATTGCGGGAGACGATAGAGGATTTGAGAAGCTGGATACAACAAGAAGCGGAGATCATAAGGTCCACTAACGAGGTCGTGTATGGGACTCAACCATGCACCAGGGCTTATGATGTGTCAAGAGTAGAAGGTGTGTCTAGAGAAAGAGAAAGCTTCAATCCAGGAGGTTGGACGCATTTTACGGGGCAACCAGACGGCAGAGTTAAAAGTGGAACGGTTATACAGGTGAATAACTCTAACGGCTATAGATCAGAGTGTGTACAATGTGGTGGTCAACATTACCTAGACCAATGTGACAAGTTTAAGCAACTCACAATTTCAGAAAGGAAGAGAGTCATCGAAGAAAAGAAACTGTGCAGGAGTTGCTTCAAAAGAAATCACATGGCCAAGGAATGTCGTAAAGAATCTTTCTGCAAGGTTACCGGATGTAAGCAAAGACACAACGAATTATTAGATGAAAACGCATCAATGAGGACGGTTCAGAGTTATTTTGCGGTAACTGAAATGTTCAATGATGAGTTACGGGAATCTCGAGGAATTGAGGACATGCCACTCGACAGGAGTAAGGCATCTAATGAAGAGCAAGGAGCTCAGAGTCATTTAGATGGGCAAATATTCAATTCTGGAAGAACTAACGAATTATTTAACGTTATGACAATGACACAAAATGTTCAAGGAAAAATGAATACAGGGGAAAAGCAAGATGAGGCTTGCCGGGCTGGTGAGATCATAAAATTATCCGACGATAAAATTGTGGAATCGAAGACAACGGAAGTGATGAGTAATTGGGAAAAAGACAAACCAAAATCAGAGGATTTAACGCCCGAGGCGGCGGTTAATGATATGCAGGACGACGAAGGGGAAGTTAATCGATTAAAAGAAGAACGTGATAATGTAAAAGGGGCAGAAGACTCCAAAGGGGAGAGGCCAAACAAGGAGACCAGTAGGGTATATGGGAAATCATGGGAAACTGTACGTGATAATGATCAAGGGGGCCAAAGAAGTTTTGGAAAGATTGAACGAATCATCGAACAGTTTCAAACATCAAGGATCACTGGAACTCGCTTGCACGCCTCTAATGGTGCCGCGAACGCCTCTAAAGATGAACATGAAAGACAAGGGGTCGATTGGGGAATCGAAACACGAAGCAATCAAAGAACGACTTTGTAAAATGCTTATAAAAATAGTAAGTGAAAACTGGTCACTAAATGAAATGCAACAGGGAAAAGGGGTGGAATATTGAATTGGCGAAAAAGGGAGAAAGAATAATGGAGAGATTACACCTAAACAAACTGAACATGGACAGCTGCTTGGCCGAGTATGGCGTTGGTGGATGGAGAATCCACAACGATCTTTCAAAAAAGGTGCGTGGCGCGGCGGCTTATATAATACAAAGATGGGTGTGTGAGGGTTATTGGAGATTGGTGTGTGAGGGTTATTGGAGATTGGTGTGTGAGGGTTATTGGAGATTGGTGTGTGAGGGTTATTGGAGATTGGTGTGTGAGGGTTATTGGAGATTGGTTTGTGAGGGTTATTGGAGATTGAGCCATAATGCAGAAAATGAAGGGGAAAAGGAATAAACTGACACGGGAATGTATCTTCAAATTATGTTTGAGTCTAAAAGAAGAAGGAGAAGCTGATGGGGATTTGAGATTGACACTAAGGTGTCAAGGGGGGGAGGATGCCAGACGTCCCAGCTTTCAAGTCATTGCCCCAGTGTCTCGAAAGAGATTTTCGGGACGCTCATTCGTCCCAGTTTAAAGTTTTTGAAAAAAATGACGAAATTCGAAAACATTAGGTTCATGTGTAGTAAGCATGTCGTTTTTTGAATTTTTCTTTTATAATTTTAATTTTTTGATCAATGGTTTCACAGGTATTTTATGATACTTTTAGTTTGTGTTTTGTCTATAGGAGAGACGTTCCTGCTGCAAATTTTTCAAGGAGTTCCAAGAAACTCAATTTCAAGCCATGAATTTGTAACAATGATGCTGAAAAAAATCAGTTTCTGTAACTTTTTAATATAATATGTTAAGAAATACAAAGTTCTTGTTGAAATCTGATTTCCGAATATCTGATTTCCGACTTTCTAATGATTTCTTTAAAATCGAGTTAGCAGAAAAGCAGAATAAATGAAGCCCATTACATTCAAAATCGTGTAATTCCTTCAAAGATTAGATGACATCGCTAGAAGTTATAGTTAGCGGGTTTATAAAAATATACATTTAAATATACAAAAAAATTAATGAACAATAAATAAACAAAATAATAAATATCAGAAGATGTTTAGAATTTTATATTTTAGATCATGCTTTATAAATATTTTATTTGAACGCCTGGGGCCTAATACTGACATTGGAGCTGACTTCAATGCAGTTTCACTCGCTTCCGAATTGATAATTAATTTGAATATATTCAATATTATGTTGTTTACTAGATCAACGTCATTTTGATCGGATCTGCTTCTGAGGCATAATATCATATGAAATCATTCATGCAGAACCCGATCGCATTCTATCATTAATTTATTATTTTTATCCGCAATCTCCATTATTGTCATCGCCATACAATTGGTTCGACCAATCAAATTTAACCAACGCTCATAAAGCGCTTTTACCAAATCTTGAAACCTTTCCTCCTTTATCAATGTGTAAAATGAAACTTTTTCCATTTCATTTATTAGATCCATTTTCATCAATCTGATTTCTTCTTTGTATTTTTCCATTGTCTCTTTGTATTTGTTGGCATTGAGTTTTACTTGTTCAATAATTTCCTGTCGTTCTTTTTCAGAAAAACAGAAATTCTCAGAAGTCAAAACTTTTCTATTTCTCTGGAAATCTTCTGCAATAACTTTGATTTCTAACAACAAATTGTTCACTCGCATTTCTAGCATGTTGAAAGGCCAGTCGTAATGTTGAAGTTTCAAGATTTCTCGTTCGTATAATTCATCGTAAAACATTTGAGGAATATCTAAAGAGAGAAATTGAGACTTGGAAAAGGATCGCAGCGATTTCATGTTGTTATCATACATTTGGACAGTTGTCGTGAGGATTTCCGTTTCACATGTCAATATGTGAACGGTACAGTCGTAACAGATGGAATGTTGACAAGTGTCAGTTTTGAACAAGAACTCAAAAAGAATTGTGTCACAGCGCATGCAAGTGAAGGTGAAGTTATGTGTATTATCTAGATGTTTGATATGGACAGGCATGATTTATGTTGTATCTCATTTCTAATTTAAACAAAGTAATGAAATGATGCAATACAAATATATTAGGAAGATTAACAAGGAAACCATCTGCTGGCAAAAACTGATTTTTGCTCAAGTAAACGTGGGTCATTATCAGAATACGTAATAGTAGAACAGAAGCAGTCCTAAGAGTCAAACAAAAAAACAAGTAAGCACAACAAAAGGGAAAACATAACACCTAAATGATAAAACATAAAAATAAAGTAAACCAGTAACTTTGTGAACAGTACCCACGTGACTTGTTGAGTGTGAGCAGTACCCTGGTGAGCAGTACCCATAGCGGGACAGAATATCTTGTCGGATAAACTCGGAGTATATAATAATAATAATAATATCTTCCACGCGTGCGTTAATATTTTTAAAATTAATAATGATTATAAATATTCCTATATCTCATTAGAAAGGTTTTACACTGGGCTTTAAAATAAGCTATCGTTCAATAAAGCATGTTAGTAATAACATTAATTTTTGGGATGAAAAAAAGTATGGGCCCTCTGGACCAATTAATAATATTTTGAAAAAAAAAATTGAGTCATCGTTCTAAAAATATGATGAGTCATTGTATGAGTCATCGTTCTAAAAAAATATGATGAGTCATCGTATGATAGGAATCTATAGCTCTTCTTAAAAATTTTAAATCTTAATCTTTGTACATTTTTGAGAGTTAATATTTTAAAATTTAAATGCTCACAACATGAAAAGTACAATTTGCACCACAACATTATATATCTTTTCTTTATATACCTTTTACTTTATATCTTTTATTTTTTGCATTGTTGGGGTTCGTATAAAGTAGCTCAAAAGAAATTTGGATGAGCAGAGAAATGTGAAAATCGATAAAGTACAAAAGTTATAAAAACTAGAAATTAAAATTTAGCGTACTCCGGGAGATCTGGGTATGTATGGATGGCAAATGATGAGACAAATACAGATATAGTAATGTAAAATCAATGACGGGCCCAGAAAAAGATATTCAAAAAAATACAAACTAATTAAAAGCAAATAAATAATTTAGTAGCTATGTTGGGAAACCCGAGCCATATGGGAAACCTGATACATGTGCAAACGCCGAGCGATAATTGACAAAATAAAATAATTATTACCTCTCAAAATAAAATTATGCTAAGTCAGTTCTCATAAAAACGAAATGTCGCCTACGTAATTATTTTGTTTTTAGAAAAATACCTATTATGAAATTATTTTTAAGTTGATTAATTGAATTAAAATAAAGCAAAGACACTAACAACCAATTGCCAATTGGTCTAAAAACGAAATAAACAACAAATAAAAATGTTAAAATTTTATAGATAAAAAAAATAGTTTCCCATTGGAATTTATTTTACCATGAGGTTATCTTCAAAAGGTGCAGATTAAAAGTGTGATTAACTATATTGTTTAAATATGATTGAGTTTCAAAATATTATCCTATGTTGGATTTTTTTGATCGGTTTTTGTTGTCGTAGATAAGGGTCTGTTATATTAGAGCAGGGGTCGGCAAATATCTCATTAGAAAGGTTTTACACTGGGCTTTAAAATAATCAGAATACGTAATAGTAGAACAGAAGCAGTCCTAAGAGTCAAACAAAAAAACAAGTAAGCACAACAAAAGAGAAAACATAACACCTAAATGATAAAACATAAAAATAAAGTAAAAAAAAGCAAGAAGTATGGTACAAAACTAACACAAATATAGCATAGACAAACTACAAGAAATTGCAATAAATAGCCTGAAGTAGAAAGATTTCATTTAAAAATATCTTACGAAATAGATTAGGAATTAAAACAAATAAAAACGATAAAAAACGCTACAATATTCTATGAAAATGGTAAAATGCAACATGGCGCCAACATCAACAACTAAATATTAAAATGAATTTAGGAAATTAATTTATCAAATATAGTAAGAAAATAACTTGAAAAATTAAAAAGAAATGAAAATTAGATAATAAAACTATTAAAATTAGCATAGAATATTTTAGAAAAAGTTCATATACATTATGGCGGCGAATTTTATTAAAATTAAATAAAATATAAAAATTTGAAAATAAAATAAATCATAAAAAATTAAAAATCACCATCAAAAATTAAAATCAAAATTAGATAGAATTAAAATAATTCGAATTTGTTTTACTGCATTAATCCACGCACACATAATCGTACACAAAAATAATGGTATATAAGGAGACGCATTTCAGTCACAATTTAATGAATATTTGAGTCGATCACAAAAATATATGGTATTTATATATAAAAAATCCTTTGTTTCCATGGAAAGAAGCTCCGAAGTTTCTAAATTAAAATGTAGGTAACGCTATTATATAACAACTTCTATATATCAGTCTTATATTATAGAATTAAAATCGTATACTTCAACACACAGTGAATAACATTAGCATCAAATTCCGTAATATAACAACTTTCATATATTATCAAACATAGATAACATTATAATGTAAAAAAAAATCATATTATTCAATACATGGTGGGATAATAAACGAAAGCTTTAAAAAAGTGCTTAGAAAATTTTTTAAAAAATATGTAGGTTAACTCAAAGTACTTTAATATGAAGGTCACAACACTTTAATATAATGAAACAAATTTATATATAGAAAATTACTTTGAAAATCATGTAGAAAAAATCAATAAAAATACTTCTAATACTTTTGATTAGATGACTAGATAAAAAATCACACGTATACAAGATATTCCCAACTCAAAAAATCCCCAAAATAAATTTCACCAAATTGTAAAAATTCCCAAAACAAATTTCCCAAATTTTTAAAAAAGGTCCAAAAACAAAATTTCCCAAATCAACAATTGTAAGTCTAAATTCACGCTCCTACAATTTGGATATTTGTCCTAAGTACTACGTGTCAGTAGGTAGTTAGGAGCTCCCTGCCGCAATTACCCCCCCCCCCCCCCCCCCGTGGGGGGGGGGTCTGCGGCAACTTTTTTATTACGCAATTGCGGCAACTCATATTTTTTGCTTTCAGGGATTTTTGGTCCAAATTTTTTTTTATCAGACTATAGTGAGGGGGTGTCGATGGTCCTGGGATTTTCAATACAAAAATCCGACTACCACTAAAAAAGCATGGATTATTCAGACTATAGTGAGGGGTCTCGATGGTCCTGAAAATTTCAATAGAAAAAAGTCGGTCTTCAATAAAAAAGCCAAGGATTATTCTGACTATAGTGAGGGGGTGTCCTTGGTCCTGAGAATTTCAATACAAAAAAAAATTTTTTTCAATAGAAAAAGGCGGTCTACACTAAAAAACAGTGGTAATTTAAGGTCTCAGGATATTTTCAATACAAAAATCCGATTATCACTTAAAAAGCATAGAATATTCGAATTAAATTAAGGTGGGTCTCGCTGGTCCTGGGATTTTCAATACAAAAATCCGACTACCACTAAAAAAGCCAAGGATTATTTACACTATAGTGAGGGGGTCTCGATTGATCCAGGGATTTTCAATACAAAAAAAATTTTTTCAATACAAAAAGGCCGTCTACACTAAAAAAGCATGGTAATTTAAGGTCTCAGGATATTTTCAATAGAAAAAGGTGGTCTCAATAAAAAAGCATGGTAATTTAAGGTCTCAGGATATTTTCAATACAAAAATCCGATCATCACTAAAAAAGCATAGAATATTCGAATTAAATTAAGGTGGGTCTCCTTGGTCCTGAGAACTTCAATAGCAAAATTTTTATGGAATAATTTTTAAGATAATTTTTAATGGAAATTTTTATGGAATAATTTTTTAAGTTAATTTTTAATGGAAATTTTTATGAAATATTTTTCAAAGATAATTTAGATGGAAATTTTTAAGATAATTTTTAATGAAAATTTTTATGAAATATTTTTCAAAGACAAATTTTAATAATAATTCAACAACAAACCAACAACTTAGTACCATCAACCAGGTACTAAGCATTATCAACCAACTACTAAGTACCTACAACCAACTAGCTACCAACTACCAAGTACTTACAACCAGGTACTAAGCATTATCAACCAAGTACTAACAACCACCTACCAAGTACTAACAACTAAAAAAACCAACAACTAGCTACAACCTACCAAGTACTAACAACCAACAATCAGATACCAACTACCAAGTACCAACTACTAACAACCGTCAACAACCAGGTACTAAGCATTATCAACCTACAACTAGTTACTAACAACCAGTTACCTGATACCAAGTAAATACAACCACCTAACAAGTACTAACAACCAAAAACAAGCAACCAACTAGGTACCAGATACCAACTACTAAGTACCTACAACCAACTAGGTACTAGATACCAAGTACTAACAACCAAAAACATGCAACCAACCAGTTACCACCTACCAAGTACTAACAACCAAGTACAAGATACCAAGTACTAAGCACTGTCAACTAGATACCAAACACTTACAACCAGATGACTACATGAAATTATTGGTTAAAAATGAAAATAAGGATTATATTTAGTTGTTAAGTAAATTATGGTGTAAAATTAAGAAATAAAGAATAAATAGGTAAATTAAGGATAAGTAAATTGAAGAAAACAATGGTTTAAATTTTAAATTAAAGCTAAATGAGTAAATTAAAGTAATAATTTTTAAATAAGTAATGTAATAAGTAAATTAAACTAAGATTTTTAAATTTATTATCAAAAGATTGAATAACCACTAACTTTTTTGAGAAATGTAATTTTTAATGAAAATTTAAATGGAAATTTTTTTTTTAAGTTAATTTCAATGAAATATTTTTCAAAGTCAAATGAAAATTTTAATGGAAAAATAATAATAATAATAATAATAATAATAATAATAATAAAAATAATAATAATTCAACAGTTACCAACAATCGGTTACTAAATATTTTTTAAGTAGGTGCTAACAAATACTTTCAACATGATACCACGTACTAACTAACTCTCAAACAACCACATACTTACAACTAACTACTTACAATCAACTAAATATTCTTTATTGTATTTTATGAATTGAATTTTTTTTAATTAATATTTTTTATCTATCTTCAAAAATATGTTTAATTACAATCAGTAGAAAAACCTTTTCAAATTTAAAAAAATGTTGATTTTCATCAAAAAACAAAAACCACAACTCAATCACTTTAAAACACCAAGTGAAATTCAAAATAATTTAAATGACAATGAAAGACTATAGAATTCTAATTTACAAAACATTCTTCTTTTAAATGATAACTTATTATTGCAAAGTAAAAATCGCATTCAATAAATACTTATTGTTGATCAGTTTTATTATATATACTCTGAGTTTATCCGACAGGATGTTTTGACCACCCTAAGGGTACTGGTCGTAAGGGTACTGGTCGTAGGGGTATTAGTCGTAAAGGTACTATTCGTAAGGGTATTAGTCGTAAGGGTACTGGTCGTAAGGATATTGCTAACTCTCAACACCCACCTACCCATTAACTAGTTACTAAGTACTAACAACTAGATACTAAGTATTATCAACCTACAACTATATAACAACAATCAGTAAACAACACTGTACCAACTACCAAATACAAGATAGCAACAACATAGTATCATCAACCAGTAACTTACGAACATGTACTAACAACCAACAACTATGTATTAACAAATAGATCTTTAAAAGTAAATACTCTTCACTTGCAATATTGATCACACTCAACCCCCCACCTACTCATTAATTACCTACCATGTACTATCCACTAGGTTTCAAACAACAACTGACTACCAAGTACTTACAACCAGCATCAAAACCCATCGAGAAATTAACAAATATCAACCTACAACTATATAACAACAATCAGTAAACAACACTGTACCAACTACCAAATACAAGATACCAACAACTTAGTACCAACAATCAACTAACCACACATAAAAATAATAGCAATTAAATACAAAATATTCTTCATCGCATACACTATTTTCTTATCAAAATCTAAAAAGTCAACCAACTACTAACAACCAACAACTATGTACTAACAAGTTGATCTTTAAAAGCAAATACTCTTCACTTGAAAAATTAGATGAAAAATTAATTGAACTCAATGCATCAATAACTTGATAAAAATTGATTAAATAATTACAAAAATTTAAATTATTCAAAATAAATATCATAAAAATTTAATTAATGAACAAGAATGAATTCTAATCATTAATCATCCAGTAAATAAAAAAATACTGATCATTCAAGTTGAATCAACTAAGTTAATAAATTAATATGAATTTTGAAATAAGATCTAATAAATAATTGATTTAGATTTTATAAATTAATTGAAATAAAATTAATTTTAATTATTTTTTTAAAAGTACTCAAATTGATTGACTGATTGCTCAATATATTCAAAAAATCAGTATAAATTCATTACAATTATCAAAGTCATCAATCTACAATAAAAATAATTATCATTAAATTCCAAAAGAGACTAGATAACTAATGATAACATCTAACAAACCAGTAAATTCATTTAAATGACAATAATTGGTATATTCAAACGAATTCTCTAATAAAATCATCTAAAAAGCATCAAATTTCCCTGAAATATCTCTATCTTTTAAGATTAGTATCTTATCGATAAGTACTTGTTAAAGATCATATATTCACCTCAAACTAATAAGATTCCTTAAAATCCCTTAAATGACTATATTTCAACCCTTAATTCATATTATTACAAATATCATCTAAAAAGCATCAAATTTCCTTGAAATAACTCTATCCTTAAAGATTGATATTTTAATGATAAGTACCCGTAAAAGATCATATATTCCCCTCAGACTAATAAGATTCCTTAAAATTCCTTAAATGACTATATTTCTAACTTTAATTCCTATTATCATACATATTTCACTATTGATAAAACCAGTTATAATTAAATTTTTGTTAATCACTGTACACGAAATTTAAAATAAATATAACTGACTAGGTCCCATTGAAAGATTAAATTTATCTATTCAATAAAATATATTTCTTCAAATGATCATTTTACCGATATTCAACCGATTTAATTACTAATTAAAATCAATCGATAGCTTTCTTCAAATAAAGATCAATTTTATTTAGTGTTTGTCAATGTTTTAAGCCCATATTTTTCAACTTTTGTCATTCTCCGCCTAAATAAAGATAAAAATAATTTAAAGTTGAAGTCAATCCCAATTATCTGTAAAGATTTCATTGTCAAAACCAAGTAAATCGATCATTAACCCTACTTAATAAAACATAAGTCTAAATTAATATACAATGAATTAATCACAACCTAATAAAACGATATAATTATTACTGATTCATAACTGACTAATGTATTGCAATTTCCCTTAAAATATTGATATTTTACCAACATCATCCTTAAAATAATCATATATTCTCATCTTAACCGATCTCTCAATTAATCCAACCGACTATATCCCCTTAAAAATCATATATTCCCATCTTAACCCATCCCTCATTAAATTTAACCGAAAATATCCCATCTTAACCGATCTCTCACCATATATTTCTACACTTTTAAACATTTAACAGACTATATCCCTTAATTTCCCTAAAGATTCCACCCACTTGAGCCCTTTAATATATATCAATCCTCTAAAAATCCTTAGAGAACTTCAAAAATATGACTTGATTGTTATAGACACCAGGCATTCTTCATTTGAAATAATTTAGAAGCTAAATAATAAGAGCCCACTAACCAATCAAAATCAAGGAAGGGTAGGAAAAAATATATTGCGTTGCGGTATTTTAAAATTTAAATATATTTTAAAAACACATTTTGACGCTAAAGTCGACTTATGTAACACACATAATAAACTGATTATTTCCTACAAATATTTCACCCATCAAATACCTAACTGGAGATGATATATATTGATTGACCATAATTCTTCAGCTATTCAGCCAATCATTTTCAAGCACTGTCAGCAAACTAAATTTCTGTATATCCAACAATAATTATCAAGTAAATTTAAAGTCCCTGATAAAGTTAACTGGTTTCTTAGCTTATGTTTTTTAAAGTGCATCAATGTGTAAATATTCTTAGAAAATTATTGAAAAATTATTTAGTCAAATATATTACAAAGTTATCATCAAAAATTTATTCTATCACTTAATTATTAACCTAATTGTCAATGAAATTAATTTTTATTTAAAAACTATTCAATAAAATACAACTAATTATCAAGAAATTAAATAAATTTAATTAAATTTATCACCATTAAAACTTTTAATCAGTCAACATGAAATTCTTAGAAAATTATTCAATATCCTCATCAAAATTTACCCTATCACTTGATTATTGTACAAACTTTAATTATTAACCTCATTGAAAATAATTTTTTATTTAAAATTAAAAAACAAGTCAATAAAAATACATCCAATTATCAAGAAATTAATTAAATTTATCTTAGAACTAACTTTAAATTTTTAAATATTCTTTCAATAAACATGAAATTCACAAAAATGATAGAAATTCATGAAAATGATAGATATCCACAAAAATTACGGATATTCACAAAAAAGTACGGAAATTCATGAAAATAATAGAAAATTACAAAAAATGATGGAAATTCACAAAAATGTTAGAAATTTACTTGAATATATAATAAAACCATCAACTCTAAAAATTATCAATACCTTAAACAACAAATTTGTCTAAATAATCTTTCAAATAAAAGCATTAAATACCTTTACGACTAATACCCTTGCGACATGTTGAATGTGAGTAGTACCCTTGTGAGCAATTTACTTGGTTTTGACAATGAAATCTTTACAGATAATTGGGATTGACTTCAACTTTAAATTATTTTTATCTTTATTTAGGCGGAGAATGACAAAAGTTGAAAAATATGGGCTTAAAACATTGACAAACACTAAATAAAATTGATCTTTATTTGAAGAAAGCTATCGATTGATTTTAATTAGTAATTAAATCGGTTGAATATCGGTAAAATGATCATTTGAAGAAATATATTTTATTGAATAGATAAATTTAATCTTTCAATGGGACCTAGTCAGTTATATTTATTTTAAATTTCGTGTACAGTGATTAACAAAAATTTAATTATAACTGGTTTTATCAATAGTGAAATATGTATGATAATAGGAATTAAAGTTAGAAATATAGTCATTTAAGGAATTTTAAGGAATCTTATTAGTCTGAGGGGAATATATGATCTTTTACGGGTACTTATCATTAAAATATCAATCTTTAAGGATAGAGTTATTTCAAGGAAATTTGATGCTTTTTAGATGATATTTGTAATAATATGAATTAAGGGTTGAAATATAGTCATTTAAGGGATTTTAAGGAATCTTATTAGTTTGAGGTGAATATATGATCTTTAACAAGTACTTATCGATAAGATACTAATCTTAAAAGATAGAGATATTTCAGGGAAATTTGATGCTTTTTAGATGATTTTATTAGAGAATTCGTTTGAATATACCAATTATTGTCATTTAAATGAATTTACTGGTTTGTTAGATGTTATCATTAGTTATCTAGTCTCTTTTGGAATTTAATGATAATTATTTTTATTGTAGATTGATGACTTTGATAATTGTAATGAATTTATACTGATTTTTTGAATATATTGAGCAATCAGTCAATCAATTTGAGTACTTTTAAAAAAATAATTAAAATTAATTTTATTTCAATTAATTTATAAAATCTAAATCAATTATTTATTAGATCTTATTTCAAAATTCATATTAATTTATTAACTTAGTTGATTCAACTTGAATGATCAGTATTTTTTTATTTACTGGATGATTAATGATTAGAATTCATTCTTGTCCATTAATTAAATTTTTATGATATTTATTTTGAATAATTTAAATTTTTATAATTATTTAATCAATTTTTATCAAGTTATTGATGCATTGAGTTCAATTAATTTTTCATCTAATTTTTCAAGTGAAGAGTATTTGCTTTTAAAGATCAACTTGTTAGTACATAGTTGTTGGTTGTTAGTAGTTGGTTGACTTTTTAGATTTTGATAAGAAAATAGTAGTGGGGATATTACCCTAAGGGACACAGGCCTCCCACTGTTTTCCCGTTTTATACCTATTTTTCCCCCATAAACGTAAAAAAAAACACTTAAAACCCCTAAAAACCTATATCTTTTAATTTCTTTATTCTGAAGACATTTTGGTTTCAAAATAAAGACTTAAAAAAAACAACAAAAATATTAAAAAAACAACAAAAATATTAATAAAACGGGGAAAAAAATACTGATAAAACTATGAAAAACGTTTGTTGGCTTGCGGTCGTTAGGGATATAAACACACTACTTGAGGATGTCAACTAGCAAGTTGCTATTTGACTAATTTATAATTTTATAAATCTTAATCTTGAAGAATAAAAAATTTTATGAAATAGTAAAACTGCTCTGAGAGGACAGTGGTATTTTTTTTTTTTTTTTTTTCACTGTCCTCTCAACAGTTTTTTTTGATCCGGATCATTTTTTTTTTTTTTATTTCAACCTCTTTCGTTTATCGAATCTCTTCCAATATACAAGCTGGCCAGACTTATATATCAGAATCAATTCGATAATAGCAGCACACCTTATTATTCGCTTCTCGCTCACGAAGTCGATTTCATCGGCGTTTTAAGTGTGCTGCTCGAAAGTACAAATGAATTCGAAAGCGAATCCGAAAGAGGTCCGAAAACAACCAAGAAATAAATGTGCACATTATAGAATCGATCCGGGGGTGTTCGAAAGACTGGTGGCGATAATTACCGGTTCGCCACCATCACCCGTTTCAATATTTTTTTTTTCATATTTATGTTTAAAAATTAATTAATTAATAAATAAATAAAATAAAATAAACAAGATTTATTTCCTAAGATACCCACACCATTTTTCAATATTATTTTCAAATTTTTAATATTATTTTATGTTGAAAAAAAAACTAACCTCAGACGTGATTTGAACCGCTAGCATTTGAACCACAATGCCAGTCTATTCCCACTGCGCTATCGGAGTTCGGATTTTTGTCATTTTTTAAATTTTTAATTAATAAAAAAATAAAATAAAATAAATAAAATAAAATAAAAATAAATAAAATAAAATATAAATCTAAGATACCCACACCATTTTCAATATTATTTTCAAATTTTTAATATTATTTTATGTTAAAAAAAAACTAACCGTAGTTAGGATTTGAACCACTATCCATTTGAACCACTGTGCCAGTCTAGCCCACTGCGCTATCAGGTTTCAAATTTTTGTCATTTTTACAATTATAAATAATCGATTCAAGTTCTTTAACTCTTTCCCGTAATTGTTTCATTTTCTTTAACCTTATCTCAGCAACTTCTACAGCTTTCATGTAAAAATGTCGATACTTTTCATTCTCTACCATCAACTCTTTGATATATTCTAATGGTTCTTCTTCTCTTCTTTCATTCTCTTATGTTTAACTTCATTCAATTCATTTCTCATTCTTTCAATTAAGTCAGTCATTTTATAAATATTTTTTTTATTGGATATATTAATTTTAATATATAAAAATGAATAATATAAATCTTAAAATTCAAGAAAAAAATAAATTAAATCTTGATTATAATAAAGAATTTACTCATGAAATTAAAAAAAATGATATTTTAAAAATCTCCCCAACTTCAGGATCTATTGCAAACTTAAATCGTAGGGGTGATATAGTTTTTCAATCTCTTCAAACATCAAACCCAATAGATATTTGTAATGCCAAATTATATTATAAAATTGAATTAGAAATTGAAGCAAACAAAGATATAACCCTAGAAAATAATTTCTTTCCAAATTTATTCTCCAACATGAGATTAAAACTAGGATCATCAGAAATTGAAACAGTTTTGCATCCAGGAGTATATTCTACAATGTTAAATTTTATTTTGACTGATTGTGATTATAAAAATGAATATGGTGAATTAACAGGTTGGATTCCTGATGTTAATAAAGGAGATTTAGATAAAGATGGTTTAGATATAAATTATGCTTACTATAAAAGAGCTGAACTTTATAAGTTGAAAAAATTTGAAGGTTATTTTGAATTAAAACACTTGTTCGGATTCCTTCAAAACTATAACCGGGTGCTCCATAATGTTTTTATAGAACTCATCTGTAATAGACTAGAAGGTGATAAAAGATTGTTCTATGGAGCTGCAGATACAAAAGCTAAATTAAAATTATCAACACTTGAATTGCATATACCTGAATGGACATTAAACCCACATTCTGAAATCAAACTCCTTGAAAGATTAAATTCCAACAAATCTATAAATGTAAATTATTTAAATAGAATCTGTAGTGAATTCAGTATGACAGAAGGCTCAACTTATTCTATAAAGGTAGCAAATTTAGCATACCGACCAAGATATATCTTGATTGGATTCAAAGAAGTAGATTCATCTTTCCAAAAAAATAACAGCTTGTTTATTCAAAAGATTGGAAATGATAATTTAAAAACAATCCAAATTCAATTAAATAGTTCTTATTATCCAATAAATAGAATGGAATTTAATATTGAAAATAATGAAAACATATTCCCATATCTAAATTATATTGAAACATGTTATGATTTCAAAGTTGAACCGCAATTAAGTTTAGAAGATTTCAAAAATTTATATTCTATATTTTGTATAAATGTATCAGACCAAGATGATCGCCTAGCCATAAATAATGTTGATGTTACACTTCATGTAACAAAGGATTCTAATTTTAAAGCTAAAGTATATACATTAATATTAGAAGAAAAGAAAATAGAAATGAAATTATATGGTGGAAAGATTTCAATTATTGAAAATGTTAGGGGAGATTCTTCATAAGTAGATTCCCCCATAAAAAAACTTTTAAAATGAGTAAATATTGGAGATGCGAAACTTGTAATTGTCAAGTTACAAAACACCATAAAGCAAGTCATCTTAAAACTAAAAAACATCAAGGGTGGCAAGCAACAGGAGGTGATCTACAATCTTCAAAAACAACATCTACAATATTAAAACCTTTTACTACAGAAAAATATCCAGGTGAAAGACATTTATTCCGTCACAATTATACTGGACCAGGAACAAGATTAGATATTAGATTAGATGAAAATAATAATCCTAAACAAGGAGAAGAACCAATAAATAGAATTGATCAAGCAGCTTTAAAACATGACATTGCTTACAACTCTGAAGATCTTAGAGATAGACATGTTGCTGATGTGAATTTAATACATGATTTAAATAATATACAAAATCCATCAAGCAAGGAAAAGATTCAAAGAGCTCTAGTTAAATTAGGAATGAAAGGTAAGATTTTCATAGGAGCAGGACTTCCTAGAAAAGCAAAAGATGTTGCTAATAAAAGGATTATTGAACAAGCAGACGTTGAAAGATCCCTTGAGAATCAACTCTTTGAGAATAAACCCTTACAAACCCCAACAGAATCACAAATAAAATATGCCAACGAATTACACCATGAATTTAGAAAAAATAAAAAATATTTAAAAGTTCAAGTACATGAAAAAGATCAAACATGGTCTGCAGATTTAGTCTTTATGCCAACCAAATCATCAGACCCTGAAAAATATAAAATAATTTTAACTGTAATAGATTTATATACAAGATTTGCTTTTGCAAGATGTTTAGAAAATAAAACAGGATATTCTATTACAGAAGCATTTGAAAATATATTTGAAGAATATCAAAGAATTCCAAAATATTTATGGTGTGATAAAGGAACAGAATTTTATAACAAAGTTTTTACAAAGTTTTTAAATGAAAATGATATTAAATTATATTCAACAGAAAACGAAGGAAAAGCAGTCGTAGTTGAAAGATTAAATAGAACATTAAAAAATAAAATGTGGAAATATTTTACTGCTATTGGAAAACAAAAATGGAACAATGAATTGTTACAAAAGATTGTAAATGAATATAATAATGATGTACATAGTTCTATAAAATCAACACCTTTAAATGCTTCCTTGAATCCTTCTTGGCCTTTCGGTCCTGAAACAGTTAAAGTGGTAAATACTGAAAATGATGTTACTGTTGATACAACCCCTATAAAACCAAAGTTTAAAATTGGTGACCGAGTAAGAATATTTAAATATAAAAATAAATTTGAAAAAGGATTCACAGCAAAATGGACAAATGAAATTTTTATTATAAATAAAATAAATTATACAACTCCAATAACATATAGCATCATTGATTTAAATAATGAAAAAATATTAGGTAGATTTTATAATAATGAACTACAGAAAACAGATTTTTAGAATAATTCCTTCCATATTTCAGCTTCTTCTCTATCCAAATAAATATAATTATATTTTTCTCTCCAATGATTATCAACAAACATATCAAACATATTCTTATCAGGTTCAACATTTGAAAATAAATCATTATAAATCATATTCTTATCACGCTTGTCTAATTTAAAAAATATAAAACAATTAGAATTATTTCTTATAGAGTTTTTATCTAAAGCATAATATGTTTGAGATATATAAATAACATTACAATTATTATGTCTACCTTGTGTAAAGTAACTCTTTTGAATCTCTTGATTTTTCATGTTAACAACATCATCAAATATAACTAGATTCTTTTTATCTTTAGGAAGTAAATCACAATGTAAAACATCTTCAGGTTTATTAGAGAATAAGATCTGGATTCCATCCCCTATATAATCATTTTTATTACTAATATCTGATTCTAAAATCTTTTCCTTGTACCAATCAACCATATCACAAGGATGAAAAACCTCTTCGGGATATGTATGTTGATTTTTAAAAATATCAATTATAGCTTTTTTAGTTAATTTATTTTCAAATCCACATTTCAAAAGTTGTAATTCCGGTTGGTTAATGGTTGTAGAATAAAAGATTAAATTATTATAATTCAAAAAACCATCTTCTAATAACATTCTCATAAGAAGAACATTCTTTCCACATCCAGAAGATCCAATAATTAAGCATCTAAAATTATCAGGAAATACTTTATTATTAAATTTAGATTTATGTCTATTTAAAATTGGTTTCCAAATATCCATTTTGTTTATTATAAAATGACAACTGAGGAATCTTTGCAAGAATTAATAAATTCAAATAAAAATAAATCAGTAGTAATTGATGGTAAAAAATATTTTATTGGAAAACATGTAAAAGAACAAGTTAAAGAAAAACTAAAGGAAGGAGGTATTCTTCCATTAGCTGCTTTAATACCTGCAATCATTGCCGGACTATCAGGTGCTGCTGGAATAGCTGGAGGAATTGCAACTACAGTTCAAAAAGCTAAAGAATCTCAAAAGACAGACCTAGAAAAAGAAAAACTACAAACTGAAATCGAGAAAATGAAGGGAGGGAAAGGTCTCTATCTTGATCCTTATAAAGGCCGTGGTTTAAATGATTTTTTAAAAAATCAAATTTCATCATCTGAATCTTTATCTTCAAAAGATAAAGATGATTTTAAAAAAATATGTAAATCTTTAAAGAATGGATGTCTTTGTAAAATTAAAAATGGTAAAGGTTTATACTGGAAACCCTTTCCAACGGATCCTTTACCAAAATGATACCATTTTTAATACCATTAAAATGGTATATGAAGAAAGATTAGCACTTTTAAAAAAATTACAATCAGAACAAGATAAATTTAATAAAAAAGATACAACTCAACACGCTGAATCTATAATATTAAATGAGGTAATCCAACAACAACAAGGACCAACAATTAAAGCCATAAAAGAGTTAGAAGTTTTAAAATTTAAAGAGTTGGAAGATAAACAAGATTTAAAAGAATTACCATGGTTGGAAGATTTAAATATAAAACCTCTTATACTTGATCCTAAAATTAATGTGAGTTTAAGTAAAACAATTAAACCTACATTTAATATTAATGTTGAAGGATATCAAATAATAACAATTAATAAACATGACTTTCTGTTATATTTAAATTCAGAAAATAAATCACGTATTCATTCACAAAATGTTTATAATACCAAACACCTAGATTTTGAATTTACAGATGATTTTTATGGATTAGTGGATATCCCTCAGAGAATGTTGATCTTCTAGAAATTAAAAAATATTTAAATTTAATAGAATTAGTACATGGTAGTGCTAAAGCAAAACATATTCAAGATTTAAAGAAATATTTAAATAAAAATGATATTGTCACAGAAGGAGAGGGCCAGGGTCAGGGCCAGGGAAAGGGTAAGGAGATAAACCCAATCAATCTTTTTATTGAATTAAGAAAACTATTAGCAGCTAAAAAAGCAGGACATAATAATTTAGATTCTGATATTTTAAAGATTTCTAAAGAATTATTAAAACAAGGAATAATTTCAAAAGATAAATTTAATAAGTATACGAAGTTATAAATACGAAGTTATAAAATATAAAATGACTCCTTCAATATTAGATTTTTTAAAAACATTTGGAATAAATGCAAAAACAAATTTTGATTTAAAAGATTATGCAGATTATTTAAATTTAAAAATAAAAATATTAATGAATGATGAATTGTCGAGTCTGAAAGAAGACACTCCAAAGAAACGAAGTCCCCTGAATATCATTATAAATTATCAAAATTCAAATGAAAAAGGATCTCATTGGGTTTGTATATATAATAAATCTATATACTTTGATTCTTTTGGGATTAAACCCACTAAAGAAGTTGAAGACTATCTCTCGGACTATACTTTTAATTCTTTACAAGTTCAACCTAATAATACTAAAATATGTGGTATTATAAGCTTATATGTTTTGTATAGATTGAATAAATCTAAAGGAGAAGGTTTCACTTCCTTAATCCAAGAAATTTATAATGATTTAAAATCTATACTATGAAAATGGAGCTTCGCAACCTTCCGGAAGATAATTTAAAAAATATGGTAAACATAATGTCAGATAAATATTCAAGAACTTTATCTATAAATTCAAAAGAATCAGACTTTACTATAAACTTTCAAGATTCAATTAAATTAGATCAAAATTTAAATTATGAATTAGGACTATTATGGTTTTGTGCTTATAATACTATTTTTAATATAACTAAAGATAATAATAAATTTACTATTCAAACTCGTGATGGGCATAAACCAGAAATTATAACAATAGAACCTGGGGCATATGAGATAAAAGATTTAAATGATATACTTTCTAAAAAAACAAATGAAGGTATTAAAATTAAAATGGATATACCAACTTCAAAATGTGTAATGACTTTGAAGAATATAAAAATTAGTTTTTTAGATAATTGTTTCTTTCACACAGTTTTAGGATTTAAACCTATGGATAAAGATGATAAACTAACAATAAAAGAAGATAAAATAATAACATCAGAAAATATTATAAAAATAATAAATACAAACACAATAAATATTCATTGCGATTGTATAACTGGTTCTTATAATAATGGTAAACAAACAAATGTTTTATATTCCTTTCCCTCAAACACAGTTCCTATGGGATATAAAATAGTTGAAAGAATGAATCCTCCAAATTATTTACCTTTATGTAGAAAATATATAATGGATATTAATTTTAAAATTCTTAATCAAGAAGGAGAATTGATTGATTTTAATGGAGAAGAGATTTCAATGTATTTACATTTGAAACAGGTTTGAATACGAAGTTCCACATGTCATTTTAAATTATTAATAAATGAGTTCTTATATTCCATGTAATAGAGGTGGTGGAACAATAAAAACAGGGTTTAATACAGAAGAAATATTAACTTTAACAGAAAATAAATATATTAATGAAAGAGGTGATTCAATGAAGGGTGATTTAATTTTAAATGGACACAAGATAAAATAATTATCTTTTCCAACTGATGAAGCTGATGCAGTTAATAAGAAATATGTAGATGGTGTTAAAAAATATACTGATTTAACAACAACAAGAATTGAAAGTTTATTAACAACAAAAATTGATTCAATGGAATCAAAGCTTAATAATATCGAACAACGATTTAATGATAAATTTGACAAGTTACAAAGTCTGTTAACTGAACAAGTTGTAAAGTTAAATACTAGCATATTAAATTCTAAAGATAAACAAATTATGAATACTAAATTTAATACAATATATAATATAATAAATGAGATGATTACATCATTTAATAAAAGAATTTCAAATTTAGAGTCTCATGGAACACACATTAACACCACACATAGTATTAGAAAAAGAGCTGCTGAATTAGAACAGAATAAAACATTATTACCCCATACATATAAACATTTTATAGAACCAAGTTTAATAACAACAAACAGTAAAGAATGGGGTGTTTTTATGGTTGTAAAGATTATTGATCCTTATTTCTTTTTGTTTGATGATGATAATGAAAGAATGAAATGGTTTGTGAAATGTGATTATAATAGTAAGCTTGAAAAGGGTGATGTTATAATGACTAGTTATGATTTACCACACGGAGATTGGTATGTTAATACTCATTCACATGGACTACATAAAGTTAAAAGTAAGAATATTATTTTTAAAAGCACACTTGTACAATATATAGATTTAATATTTTATGAAAAAAAGGTTGATGTTGATGAAGTTCGTAAAGCATTGAGAGAATTGTATAAAGATATCCTCTCAACAAGAGTTTCTTTTGATATCCGAGTATTGGTGCCAGATGGTGCTCAGAAGAATAAAGTCTTATTTTTTTAATTATTAAAATGGACAAAGTCCAAAAGATGGAAGAAGTAAGAGAAGAAAAAATTTATCCAGAGCTCCCTCCAGAATTGAGATCATCAGGATATTATTCCGAAGGTCACAAAGGTTCCAAGGCCTCGGCTCCCACAGAACTTGAAATTATGAGAGTAAAAGAATTTAAATCAGAAACCTTACATTTACAAGATTTATTAAAGCATTATAAAAAGGTTAAAAATAGATGGAATAAAGGGAATACAGTTTTAAAAATTATAGGTTATTCTTTAGGATTTGCATCTGCAATATTAACAGTTATTTTACCCATAACTTTACCAGTTTTAACAATAGCACCTGTAATACTTGGAAGTATTTCTGTAGCTGATGGTTTCTTGACTGAAATAGTTTCATTATCTTATACTTCTAAAAAGAAAAGTTTATATCGTGAAGTTTGTTTATCAATAGAATTAGGAATCTCTAAATTATTTTTATTTCAATTAAAAGCTTTGGAAGATGGAATCTTAACTGATGATGAAATAATGAAATCAAATCAAATAATACAAGATATTAAAAATAATATTAATAGATTAAAAAGTGCTAATGTTATAACTAATGAATATTCTAAAAAAATTAAACGAGAGAAGTGGCTAAAGAATCATACATAAAAAAATTTATTGCCCTTTAAAAGGTTGATGTTGTCACTCTTAAATTAATTGTTGACATTTTTAAAAGAAAAAAATCATTTGATAGAATCTGATGTTAACTTTTCGAAATTAGTTTTTAGAACCTCTTTATGATCTTTAAATTCTTTATCACTTAGACCTTTTATATATTCAGGATCAGTATTAAAATATTTAAGTTCTAAACATATAGGATTAAAAACTTGAGAATATAAAGGTTTCTCAATTCTCTCAGGATAAATGATTTCAACATTATAAATATCAAGATCAGTAATCTTTGTACCATATAACTGATTCAATCTATCAAGATTTTTTATTATAGGTATTAAATTATTTCCTATAGGAAGAGTTGTCTTTAAATCACTTAGTATGAATCTTTTATCATCATAATTTGATAATGATACTTTTTGGGATTCTATCAAGTAAATATCATGCTTTTCACTTTTAAGTTGATGTATTTCATCAATTTTATCTTTATGATTTGGATTCAATGTATCTATATAATCTTGATGAGAAAGTTTCTTTGCTACACATCTCTGAATTCCTTTACATCTGTTATCCTTTACGGGTTCTTCAGCTCTAGGGAATATAGGATATCTATGTGTAATGCTTTCTTCTGTTTCTGGGGTTTTAAATATAAATGTATGTTCTTCAAATTCAGGGTTTCTAAATGTTTCGTATGAATATTGTTTAGAACGAATAAATATTCCATTGTCTATAGGAGTAAAAGGTTTTTCATCTTTAAACGAAAATAATTCTCCAGATGAATTTATTAAATTTGAAAGTATAGGATTTTCAGAGATATCACTTTGAAGGTCTTCAGTTCTTATTGTTAAAAACATTGAATCCGTATCCATTGCATGCATTTCTATATTCGGTCCATATATAGGTTGTAGGATGTTATAATATGTTTCATACATTTGTAATTTTGAAAGCTCCAAGATTGCAAAGCCTATAAATATTGGTTTATTATATGTTTTCTCAAAATTCTTTAGTTCTACTGCAGTAAGACTTTCAGAAAATACCTGTGCGTTTTTAAATGTAGGCTTTCCTAGCATACGATTATAACGAGCTATATCTTTACGCATATAAGTTAGGAGTTCAATATGAGTATACTTGTCCACATTTTCCATTGTCTTCCCAAAGACTGAATTGTTTAAAAGTTTATAATTATTGTCTTTAAAAAGGTTACCTTCTCTTTTTGCAATGTTTCGACGCCTAATGTTCTCCTCGATGAAAGTCTTCATGAATGCTCTTTGTTTAAATCTTATAACAGTATGAACTTTTTTTAATATCATTCCTTGTGAAAGATAAAACTGTAGGAGTCTATAGTGACAAAGATAATATGTTCGATCTGTTTGATCACAAAGAAGTTTCGTTGTTGGAGGTTTATCTTGTGAGATTTGCCAGAGTGAAAGTTCGTTGATGTCAATCTTTCTTCTTATAGGGGTTAAGGGAAATGTCTTGTTTGTGATTTTATATCATCTGGGTAGTCGAGGTCACATTCTACAAAGTATCCTATTGGAGAATCTTTAGGAGTTGAACGTATTTCTTTCATAAGGTCTTCTGTTGGGGTGATCTCAATGAACTCACTCATTGGTAAGTATTGAGTCATAATTCCTGAATATAAAGCTGTTGCATCTATATAAAGTATAAATAGAGGATTGTTCATTCCTTCTAATACTTGTTTTAGTTCCTCATCATCAAGTTTTATATATGAATCCTCAGGGTGTTTAGAGAATCTTCGGCTAGTAGTTATTGCATTTCTAGCTTTTATTTCTCTATTCCCTATTACTGAAGATACTCCTCCTCTGATGTTTGTTTTAATTAAATTAAACATGTCTTGCTCGGTTAAAAGATCTATAATTTTATCAGATTCTGGAAGATCTGAAGTCCAAATGGTATATAACATAGTATCCCAAGCTAAAGAAGGAGCTGTTATATAATTATAAGGTTTAAGAACAAAAGAGTTTGTAAATTCTTCAAAGCAATCTGCTAGAATATAAACATCTAGGGATAAGTACATATTTGTATAGTCTCCTAAAGTTTTACAGTTGAAAAGATGAAACATTTTATTTGCTCGAGAATATTCTTGATTTGTAATATGAGATTTTTGAAGTTGGGAATAGAAATCTTCTTTCTCTGGTAATTTTGTTTCATTATATTTTTCAAAGGAGTCAAGATAGTCATAGGGATATATTCCTTTTGCTAAGCATGTAGGATATTCTTCTGGGGGGATATTATTTTTTTCCAAGAATTCTCGAGTGATTTTAAAATTTTCTGCTTTCATTGTTTTAGCTATGCCATCTAGAGACATTTGGAGAAAGTTTAATGAATCTATAAATTTTAATTTTCCATATTCTATTGATTTATATTTTTCCTTTGTAAGTCCTATAACCTTGAAAGAGTTTTTAGCATTTTCTGCTAAATGTTTAATAAATAGATGTATGTCATAACCAAAAAGATTATGAAATATAACAGGTACAAATTTAGGAGTATGACAAGCAAGATTACAATCTTTATGGGCTGCTCCTCGATAATTATTTTCCTTTTTTAAATGATCATGATCTATAACTTTCTCATCAGGAAGAATCTCTTGTTTACACATCCAACAGTTGAAAGTATTTTTATATTCTTCTAATTGTTGATCTGAAATATTTTGAGGATACTTTGTTTTTAATACTTTAAATATTTCATGTTCAAGATCATTTATACTTTTAGTAAAATGATTTAAAACATCTTCTGAAGTTCCTTGAAATGCATATTCTCTAGATTCTATGAGTTCAGGATAATTACTTTTAAATAATAGTTTATAAGCAGATGGTAGTTGTTTAGTTTTTCTAACACTATTAGGTTTATTTCTTTTTCTTAGAAAGGCTTTCATCCTCTCTGGTTTCTCCTTCTGTTTAGAGGCTTTCCATTCATCCATGAGATTATATTTTTCTATTATTTTTAAATATTGCATAATTATATCTTGTTTACGATTTATAGATTCAAAGTCTCCATAGACAACTCCTAATGTTTGTAATAAATTTGAAAAGTTTTTAAAATACATCCTGGGATCTTTAGGCATTCTAATTAAAGCTGGTGAATCCTTTTCACAAAATCTTGCATGCTTAATCATGGAGTTTTTAGTTGTTGAATAATGAAGACATCTTTTACATGTTCCGCCTCCACAAGTTCGATTCTCTGGTGATGTAAAGGCTTGAAAGTTTTTTATTAAAACATAATGTTGACTATTTTCATCTTCCAAGATTAAAAGATATATCTCCCTGGTGGCATCGCTTCCTTGTATCTCATAATCAGAAATATAAATTGGAATAATATCTCTGCTTCCATGTCCCCATCCTTTAAGGTGTTCATAAATATTAAGTTTAAGATTATTTAGTCTTTCAAATTCTGCAACGTCTTCTAGTTTCATTGGATGCATAAAGCCCCTAGGGAATATTAATTCATTTTCATATTCTTTGTATTTTGAAACTCTTTGAGGGTTATCAACTTGAGGATGTAAATGTGCAAGTATTGACCACATGAAACATTTGTTATCCTTATTCTGCACGTTTATAATATTTCTAGATTTAAATGGTGTAGGAATATAAGATTTAGGATTAGGTGGTAATCCTCTCCAATAATCAATTACTAAAGATTGGAAACTATGGAATACTAAGTTTGAATCTCCTAATTCATTTTCAATCTCTTCTTGTTTTGCTTCTACTGCTTGAATTATTTCTTTGATGCTTTTATTAAATCCTCTAGTTGAAAATAAATATTTAAAAGGCATTGGGATTTCAACATCTAGGGGTTCTGCTTCTTCTTGGCCTCCTTGGCCTTGCGGTCCTCTCCAGTATTTTGCTTTGATTGTGATTTTATATTTTATAACATTATACCTTGATGCTTTATAATTTTTTAAAGGCTTCACAGAAAGAATCTTTTATATATTTTTTATTTCTCTTTATGTATTCTCCAGGTGTTGCAGGTCCATTAATTTTTAATTTAAATTCATCTATGTGATTAAAATTATCCCAGTTATATTTTTCTCTTTCAACATGATCAGGTTCTCCTTCTGAAAAGCATTCTTCTTCGTTGTTTCTTTCATTAGTTGGATTTTCTTTTAAGTGTCCTATTAAATGTCTTTGATAATAGAAATTCATTTTTGTTGAAAAGTTACAATGAGGACATGTAAATACTTCTCTAAGTTTTCCGATACAATTTTCAAAATGTTTATTATATCCTGAATGCAGATATCTTCCTTTACATTTAGGACAGAGTTTAGAATTTGTGTCATTAAGATTATTTTCTTTTAGTAAGTGAGCCTTCGACTTGTAGTGGGACATTAATCCTGTTTTATTTTTAAAAACTTTATTGCAAATATTACAGTTCATTTTTAGAATAAATTTTTTTACTGGATCCTATGTTTTCTATTTTTTAAATTTTTATTTTTTTATTTTTTATTTTTTTATTTTTTTATTTTTTTATTTTTATATTCATCGAGACCAGCACTAGTTGCAATGCAAGCCCCGAGACCTGCACTAGTTGCATTCGCAAGCCCCGAGACCTGCGTTCCTCCAAGTAGTGGGGATATTACCCTAAGGGACGCAGGCCGATATACGTTTTTCATAGCTTTATCGGTATTTTTTTACGGTTTTGCGGGCTTAAACGCATATGTTTTTAAATCTTGCAAAATGAGGAAAATAAAAAATGTGTGTTTTTAAGGGCTTTTTGTGTTTTTTTGTGCGTTTTTAGGGGCAAAATGGCTATAAAACATGAAAACAGTGGGAGGCCTGTATCCCTTAGGGTAATATCCCCACTACTGAAAATAGTGTATGCGATGAAGAATATTTTGTATTTAATTGCTATTATTTTTATGTGTGGTTAGTTGATTGTTGGTACTAAGTTGTTGGTATCTTGTATTTGGTAGTTGGTACAGTGTTGTTTACTGATTGTTGTTATATAGTTGTAGGTTGATATTTGTTAATTTCTCGATGGGTTTTAATGCTGGTTGTAAGTACTTGGTAGTCAGTTGTTGTTTGAAACCTAGTGGTTAGTACATGGTAGCTAATTAATGAGTAGGTGGGGGTTTGAGTGTGATCAATATTGGAAGTGAAGAATATTTTCTTTTAAAGATCTGATAAATAATAAAACTGATAGATAATAAAACTGATCAACAATAAGTATTTATTGAATGCGATTTTTACTTTGCAATAATAAGTTATCATTTAAAAGAAGAATGTTTTGTAAATTAGAATTCTATAGTCTTTCATTGTAATTTAAATTATTTTGAATTTCACTTGGTGTTTTAAAGTGATTGAGTTGTGGTTTTTGTTTTTTGATGAAAATCAACATTTTTTTAAATTTGAAAAGGTTTTTCTACTGATTGTAATTAAACATATTTTTGAAGATAGATAAAAAATATTAATTAAAAAATACAATTCATAAAATACAATAAAGAATATTTAGTTGATTGTAAATAGTTAGTTGTAAGTATGTGGTTGTTTGAGAGTTAGTTAGTACGTGGTATCATGTTGAAAGTATTTGTTAGCACCTAGTTAAAAATATTTAGTAACCGATTGTTGGTTAAGATGAGAATATATGATTATTTTAAGGGTGATGTTGGTAAAATATCAATATTTTAAGGGAAATTGCAATACATTAGTCAGTTATGAATCAGTAATAATTATATCGTTTTATTAGGTTGTGATTAATTCATTGTATATTAATTTAGACTTATGTTTTATTAAGTAGGGTTAATGATCGATTTACTTGGTTTTGACAATGAAATCTTTACAGATAATTGGGATTGACTTCAACTTTAAATTATTTTTATCTTTATTTAGGCGGAGAATGACAAAAGTTGAAAAATATGGGCTTAAAACATTGACAAACACTAAATAAAATTGATCTTTATTTGAAGAAAGCTATCGATTGATTTTAATTAGTAATTAAATCGGTTGAATATCGGTAAAATGATCATTTGAAGAAATATATTTTATTGAATAGATAAATTTAATCTTTCAATGGGACCTAGTCAGTTATATTTATTTTAAATTTCGTGTACAGTGATTAACAAAAATTTAATTATAACTGGTTTTATCAATAGTGAAATATGTATGATAATAGGAATTAAAGTTAGAAATATAGTCATTTAAGGAATTTTAAGGAATCTTATTAGTCTGAGGGGAATATATGATCTTTTACGGGTACTTATCATTAAAATATCAATCTTTAAGGATAGAGTTATTTCAAGGAAATTTGATGCTTTTTAGATGATATTTGTAATAATATGAATTAAGGGTTGAAATATAGTCATTTAAGGGATTTTAAGGAATCTTATTAGTTTGAGGTGAATATATGATCTTTAACAAGTACTTATCGATAAGATACTAATCTTAAAAGATAGAGATATTTCAGGGAAATTTGATGCTTTTTAGATGATTTTATTAGAGAATTCGTTTGAATATACCAATTATTGTCATTTAAATGAATTTACTGGTTTGTTAGATGTTATCATTAGTTATCTAGTCTCTTTTGGAATTTAATGATAATTATTTTTATTGTAGATTGATGACTTTGATAATTGTAATGAATTTATACTGATTTTTTGAATATATTGAGCAATCAGTCAATCAATTTGAGTACTTTTAAAAAAATAATTAAAATTAATTTTATTTCAATTAATTTATAAAATCTAAATCAATTATTTATTAGATCTTATTTCAAAATTCATATTAATTTATTAACTTAGTTGATTCAACTTGAATGATCAGTATTTTTTTATTTACTGGATGATTAATGATTAGAATTCATTCTTGTCCATTAATTAAATTTTTATGATATTTATTTTGAATAATTTAAATTTTTATAATTATTTAATCAATTTTTATCAAGTTATTGATGCATTGAGTTCAATTAATTTTTCATCTAATTTTTCAAGTGAAGAGTATTTGCTTTTAAAGATCAACTTGTTAGTACATAGTTGTTGGTTGTTAGTAGTTGGTTGACTTTTTAGATTTTGATAAGAAAATAGTGTATGCGATGAAGAATATTTTGTATTTAATTGCTATTATTTTTATGTGTGGTTAGTTGATTGTTGGTACTAAGTTGTTGGTATCTTGTATTTGGTAGTTGGTACAGTGTTGTTTACTGATTGTTGTTATATAGTTGTAGGTTGATATTTGTTAATTTCTCGATGGGTTTTGATGCTGGTTGTAAGTACTTGGTAGTCAGTTGTTGTTTGAAACCTAGTGGTTAGTACATGGTAGTTAATTAATGAGTAGGTAGGGGTTTGAGTGTGATCAATATTGGAAGTGAAGAATATTTTCTTTTAAAGATCTGATAAATAATAAAACTGATAGATAATAAAACTGATCAACAATAAGTATTTATTGAATGCGATTTTTACTTTGCAATAATAAGTTATCATTTAAAAGAAGAATGTTTTGTAAATTAGAATTCTATAGTCTTTCATTGTAATTTAAATTATTTTGAATTTCACTTGGTGTTTTAAAGTGATTGAGTTGTGGTTTTTGTTTTTTGATGAAAATCAACATTTTTTTAAATTTGAAAAGGTTTTTCTACTGATTGTAATTAAACATATTTTTGAAGATAGATAAAAAATATTAATTAAAAAATACAATTCATAAAATACAATAAAGAATATTTAGTTGATTGTAAATAGTTAGTTGTAAGTATGTGGTTGTTTGAGAGTTAGTTAGTACGTGGTATCATGTTGAAAGTATTTGTTAGCACCTAGTTAAAAATATTTAGTAACCGATTGTTGGTAACTGTTGAATTATTATTATTTTTATTATTATTATTATTATTATTCTTATTATTATTATTATTATTATTATTATTATTATTATTATTATTATTATTATTATTATTATTATTATTATTATTATTATTATTATTATTATTATTATTATTCCATTAAAATTTTCATTTGACTTTGAAAAATATTTCATTGAAATTAACTTTAAAAAAAAATTTCCATTTAAATTTTCATTAAAAATTACATTTCTCAAAAAAGTTGGTGGTTATTCAATCTTTTGATAATAAATTTAAAAATCTTAGTTTAATTTACTTATTACATTACTTATTTAAAAATTATTACTTTAATTTACTCATTTAGCTTTAATTTAAAATTTAAACCATTGTTTTCTTCAATTTACTTATCCTTAATTTTCCTATTTATTCTTTATTTCTTAATTTTACACCATAATTTACTTAACAACTAAATATAATCCTTATTTTCATATTTAACCAATAATTTCATGTAGTCATCTGGTTGTAAGTGTTTGGTATCTAGTTGACAGTGCTTAGTACTTGGTATCTTGTACTTGTTTGTTAGTACTTGGTAGTCGGTAACTGGTTGGTTGCATGTTTTTGGTTGTTAGTACTTGGTATCTGGTACCTAGTTGGTTGCTTGTTTTTGGTTGTTAGTACTTGTTAGGTGGTTGTATTTACTTGGTATCAGGTAACTGGTTGTTAGTAACTAGTTGTAGGTTGATAATGCTTAGTACCTAGGTTGTTGACGGTTGTTAGTAGTTGGTACTTGGTAGTTGGTATCTGATTGTTGGTTGTTAGTACTTGGTAGGTTGTAGCTAGTTGTTGGTTTTTTTAGTTGTTAGTACTTGGTAGGTGGTTGTTAGTACTTGGTTGATAATGCTTAGTACCTGGTTGTTGTTGGTTGTAAGTACTTGGTAGGTTGTATCTAGTTGTTGGTTTTTTTAGTTGTTAGTACTTGGTAGGTGGTTGTTAGTACTTGGTTGATAATGCTTAGTACCTGGTTGTTGTAGGTTGTAAGTACTTGGTATCTGGTTGATAGCTGGTTGTTAGTACTTAGTAGTTGGTTAGTAATGCTTAGTACATGGTTGTTGACGGTTGTAAGTACTTGGTAGTTGGTAGCTAGTTGGTTGTAGGTACTTAGTAGTTGGTTGATAATGCTTAGTACCTGGTTGATGGTACTAAGTTGTTGGTTTGTTGTTGAATTATTATTAAAATTTGTCTTTGAAAAATATTTCATAAAAATTTTCATTAAAAATTATCTTAAAAATTTCCATCTAAATTATCTTTGAAAAATATTTCATAAAAATTTCCATTAAAAATTAACTTAAAAAATTATTCCATAAAAATTTCCATTAAAAATTATCTTAAAAATTATTCCATAAAAATTTCTTTTAAAAATTACCATTGAAAAATATTTCATTAAAATTTCTATTAAAAATTACTTAAAAAATTATTTCATAAAAATTTTCATTAAAAAATTTCAATTCTCAAACACCTTCTATTTTTTGTTAATAAATTTTAAAATCTTACTTTAATTTACTTATTACATTACTTATTTAAAAAATATTACTTTAATTTACTTATTTAAAATATTTGACCATTGATTACTTAATTTTAAAATTTGGACCATAATTTACTTTTAATTTAATTTTTAGAACCTTAATTTACTTTAAGTTAAAAAATTTGAACCTTAATTTACTTATCTAGACCATAATTTACTTTAATTTAAAATATTTGGACCATTGATTACTTTAGTTCAAAAATCTTAGCCCATAATTTACTGTAATTCAATTTTTAGACCCATAATTTGCTTTATTTTAAAAAATTTACCACGCTTTTTTAGTGTAGACCACCTTTTTCTATTAAAATTCTCAGGACCAAGAAGACCCACCTGAATTGACCTAGAAAATTCCATGCTTTTTTATTGAAGACTGTCTTTTTGTATTGAAAATATCCTGAGGCCCTAAATTACCACTCTTTTTAAGTGTAGACCAGCTTTTTGTATTGAAAATATCCTGAGACCTTAAATTACCATGCTTTTTTATTGAAGACTGTCTTTTTGTATTGAAAATATCCTGAGGCCCTAAATTACCACTCTTTTTTAGTGTAGACCAGCTTTTTGTATTGAAAATATCCTGAGACCTTAAATTACCATGCTTTTTTATTGAAGACTGTCTTTTTGTATTGAAAATATCCTGAGGCCCTAAATTACCACTCTTTTTTAGTGTAGACCAGCTTTTTGTATTGAAAATATCCTGAGACCTTAAATTACCATGCTTTTTTATTGAGACCACCTTTTTCTATTGAAAATATCATGAGACCTTAAATTACCATGCTTTTTTAGTGTAGACCGCCTTTTGCTATTGAAGTTCTCAGGACCAAGGAGACCCACCTTAATTTAATTCGAATATTCTATGCTTTTTTAGTGATGATCGGATTTTTGTATTGAAAATATCCTGAGACCTTAAATTACCATGCTTTTTTAGTGTAGACCGCCTTTTTGTATTGAAAATTCCAGGACCATCGAGACCCCCTCACTATAGTCTGATAAAAAAAAATTTGGACCAAAAATCCCTGAAAGCAAAAAATATTAGTTGCCGCAATTGCGTAATAAAAAAGTTGCCGCAGACCCCCGCCCCCCCCCCCGGGGCAGGGAGCTCCTAACTACCTACTCATGTCCTACTTTAAACAATTTTCCCTTTAAATTTAACAAAAAAATTTTAACGATAAAATTCCTTTTCTCGTTAAAATTCTGAATATTTTTTTAAACATGTTTGTATGTATTTCATTTATTTATTTTTATAAAATAAAGTTTTAATAAAGATTTGTTAAAACAGTTTATTATTAAGTATTAAAAGAATTGAAATTATTTTAAATATTATTTAGAATATCATTAATTTAGAATATCAACTATACTGCTAAAATGAACATTACAACAAAATATAGGAAATGTTATTTTAATGATAGCTGCCTACAGGAGTATAAATGGCTCAAAAAATGTAATAATTCTCAAGAACAAACTTTCGGTAGGGCAGTCCTACAATTTGGTTTTTTGTCCTACGTACTACTGTGATTATTGATTTGTCCTACTTTGAGCCTCTCAACATGTGGCAACCCTACTCTCAATTCTAATTGTTTAAATCAACATTTCACCACAAAACATGTGAATGCACATTTATTCAAAATATAAAAATTAAAATTATCAACAAACCCGCCCGCCAGCCCAATTAAGGGCTGGAGGTTGTGTTTGAATAATTAATTTGTGTTATTAAAATTAGTTTTTCTTTTATGTTTAACCAATCAAATTCTTTTATTAATAATACATCTCAACTGTAATAATATAAATAGACCAACATTTCAACAATTATTTATAAATGACGCAAATAACATTTATGATTGACCTGTTAAATGTTCTTGTCCCTAACAAAGAAACGGACTACATCATTAATAATATTAAATAATACCTTGTTAATCACTCAGAAAAAATCTTTGAAGATGATCCTATCGAGTACACCATCATTATCAATTTAAAGATATTCCAACAAAAGAAAATATTTACAGAACTATAAAATTACATTCTTTCTTTCTATTGTGAACAGCGCAATTAACTCCTTGATAGAAAGATTCGAACTTCTGAGTAGTGCTGCCGAAAAGTTTCAATTTCTTATAAATTTTAATGAAATTTATAATTTGTGTGACAAAGTAATGAAAAATAATTTATTTGGGATATTTCCAAATTTAAAAATATCTTTGCGGATACTATTAACTCAACCAGTTTTTGTAGCAAGTGGCGAAATATCATTTTCTAGACTTAAACTGATTAAGACATATTTGCGATCAAGTATTTCTCAAGAGACATTAGTTGGGTTGGCAATGATTACTATTGAAAGAGATATCTGCTATGAAATAAAAATTAATGATTTTTTGGATGGATTTGCTTTGAAAAACGCAAGAAAAATAAAATTTTGAATTAACTATCGTGCAATTGATTTTATGTATAATTGATATCTGTTAATTACAATTGATAACAAATAAATGTTTAATTTTAAAAAATATATAATAATCAATATACTGTTAAATTTGTATTTGAGTTTATTGATATATTTTTTATAGAGGCTGATAAACAGAAACCTGCATCGGGGTGCTAGTACCGTTAGAGCCGTTGCTGGGTCGATGCTCATAGTGGATGAATTATGATGATTGAACTAGCTACAAAAACAAAAGAGAATGATGCTAAATGTGAAAAATTAAAGAATTTATTGAAACAGATAACTGGGTTAGGAGTTTTATAACTATTGGTTTTATCATTAAATGCCCACCCGAAGCGACGTTGTTATTGCAATTTAGTGGGTAGCCATCAGTAAAAGGTGATCCACATTACAAGGACTGATAATGCTTTGACGCGTTTCTTGGTTCACAGGCTTACCGTAGAAGATGTAGCATCCTATTTCATTTTGTTCCCATCATCATTATGTTTACTAGGCCTAACCATTTGTTGTTACCTGATACGTCAAATATTTGAATTAGTATTTTTATTTCAACGAATAAAGATTTTTAAGCATTTTCACTGAGTAAATTGTTTTTAGTCTTTATTATTAAAAAAATTTATTTTAGGCTATTTCAATGAAATAAATGAAAATTTATAATACAAAATTAAATAAGAAAATAGAATCTAATTCTTAATTGAAAGAAGAAAATATAAAAATATATCATTACAACAAATAATAAAAAAAAATAAAAAAAATGAACTCCTTTAAAAATTATTTATTCAATATTATGTTGTTTACTAGATCAGTGAGGTCCAACTGAAGTTGGTTACTGAGCCAAAATATATAATAAAAATATATCATGGGTCGCAAATTTTATTTATTATAAAACATTACACAATACATTATTTTCACATATATTTACTTAATGCGAAACTTGTTTTTCAATTTTTTCAGTTAATTTTTTATGTTCACATGTATTGTCGAAGTTGCACAACGTAATTGGATTTTTAATTTTCATCAGTTAATCTACTACGGCTTTTACATTTGATAATCTTTAATTTTGAAAAGAAAGATTCACAAAGATATGTGGTTCCCATTGCGGTTATAATACCAATTGCTAGTTTTCTTAGGTTAGGAAATTTATTATTACAGACGTAATTTTTGTAAAACTGGATTTTATCATTGGCTTCAAACATATATTTCAATTCAGAAGATGCCTGGAGATCTATTAACTCCATTTGCAAATTTGTTGGAGCTGATTCTACAACAATGTCAAATGGACATAAGAAAGTATTAAATATATTTTCATAATTCTTTAAATATGAAAATCTCACCTGAAATTCTCGCAGTAATTTAGTACATTCTTGTGCATATTTAGAAAATTTTTTATTTTCACTATTAAATTTATGTAATAATGGAAAGTGGACCGAATTGTTTGATATTAATTGATTTTCATGAAGTTTCATTTTTGTTATGAATGATTTTATATTTTATTAACAGTTTGTGATTAATTTGTTTTCACCTTGAAGTTGCTTATTAAGTTCATTTAATTTCATAGTTATTTCTGTAAGAAAACATAAATCCTAAAGCCACTGTTCATCACATAACTCAGCAACATTCTGGTCATTTTCATTCATAAAAATATTAATTTCTTCCCTCAATTTCCAAAATCCTTCTAAGCATTTACCACGACTTAGCCACCGAATTTTCGCAAAAAAGCAAATCGCTGTACTCGGATTCTAGTTCTTGAAGATAATCTTCTGAAGAAACTGACGAATTTCAAGGAATTATTTTTTATTGCGTTAACTGTTTTAATAACGACTGACATCACATGGTCCATATAAAATATTTGTGCACATCAATATTCAAGATGTAAAAACCAATGACAAATAAAAAGTTCCGAAGATTTTAAACTATTTTCTATGACATATCTATGATCAAAAATTAATTTAACGGCTCCAATATTTTTACCGATCATTGAGGCTGCACCATCTATGGCGACACCAATTAGATTGGCTAAGATCAGACCATGATCATGTATGATCATGTATGCTTCTTTCGTATTTTTCCGGTAGTTTATCTTTCAAACTAATAACGTCGAGAAATTCTTCAGTTATATTCATTTCCTAATCCACAGCTCGAATAAAAATAGCAACTTGCACAGTGTCCTTAATATCTGTAGTTTCATCCAAAGTCAATGAGAAATAAACAAAGTCTTTAGAAACCATGTCAAGTGTAGAACAAATTTCATTTGAAATATTGCCAATTCTTCGTGCTACAGTTTGATGTGACAGGCTAATTTGACTAAAAATCCCAAACTTTTCTGGAATAATTTCTTCGGATATAGTAATAAGGCATTCTTTTATGAACTGATGATCCGAAAATGGTTTCATATTTTCCCCAATAATAGGTGATATTCGCATACTGGCATTTACGATGGAATTGGATTGAATTTTTTGCTTATGACATGTTTTGTTCTGCAGCCAGACCAGCCTTAAGCATTTCTAATTTCACTTTTCGTTCGTATTTAGTGTCATTTTTATAAGTATCATGTTTTTGTTCAAAATGTCGTTTCAAATTATATGATTGGAATATTGAGGTAGAGTAACGAAAAATTAAACAAATAGCGTTTTCTTTCAGCTGTAAGAAAAAATATAAATCTTCCCATTCACTTTGAAACTGTCTGTTTTCATCTTCAACTTTTATTTTTTTCTGATCATTAGACAAATAAAAATTTCTAAAATTTTAAAATAAATTAAAAAATGTATCCTGAAAATATTTTACTCGATATATTTTACTTCGATTCTGTTTGTATGTTTCAATTAAATATAATTAAATATTTTTATTAATGATATAATTGTCGTGATAACGATCTGATATTGATTACGTTACATATCAAATCAGTATATAAATCATTGACGTAATCAGTAACAACACATTTAATAACTTGTAGTTTGCGACAATAATAATAAACTTCTTTACTTTAAAAAATGTATATACAAAATGATTAAAAAAAATCGTTTATAACAAAAGCAATTTTAAATTCTTTGGAAAATTTTCGCTTGAAACCATAAAAACCGTTTTATCAATGGCAACTACGAATAAAAATTGAAAAACTTTGAAAGTAACGACTTTTTTGCATAAATTTATACAAGAGAGTAAAAGTTCAAATTGGGCCGCAGCTTGCAATTAGCTGTACTAGATCAATGTCATTTTGATCGGATCTGCTTCTGAGACATAATATCATATGAAATCATTCATGCAGAACCCGATCGCATTCTATCATTAATTTATTATCTTTATCCGCAATCTCATTTATTGTCATCGCCATACAATTGGTTCGATCAATCAAATTTAACCAACGCTCATGAAGCGCTTTTACCATTTCTTGAAACCTTTCCTCCTTTATCAATGTGTAAAATGAAACTTTTTCCATTTCATTTATTAGATCCATTTTCATCAATCTGATTTCTTCTTTGTATTTTTTCATTGTCTCTTTGTATTTGTTGGCATTGAGCTTTTACTTGTTCAATGATTTCCTGTCGTTCTTGTTCAGAAAAATAGAAATACTCAGAAGTTAAAACTTTACTATTTCTGTGGAAATCTTCTGCAATAACTTTGATTTCTAACAACAAATTGTTCACTCGCATTTCTAGCATGTTGAAAGGCCAGTCGTAATGTTGAAGTTTCAAGATTTCTCGTTCGTATAATTCATCGTAAAACATTTGAGGAATATCTAAAGAGAGAAATTGAGGCTTGGAAAAGGATTGCAACGATTTCATGTTGTTATCATACATTTGGACAGTTGTCGTGAGGATTTCCGTTTCACATGTCAATATGTGAACGGTGCAGTCGTAACAGATGGAATGCTGACAAGTGTCAGTTTTGAACAAGAACTCAGTAAGAATTGTGTCACAGCGCATGCAAGTGAAGGTGAAGTTATATGTATTATCTAGATGTTTGATATGGACAGGCATGATTTAATGATGAATCTCATTTCTAATTTAAACAAAGTAATGAAATGATGCAATACAAATATAATAGAAAGATTAACAAGGAAGTCATCAAAGAGATATACTGACTTTGATATTTATGTAATGAAGTTTGGAGAACTAAAATAATTTATTCCAAATAAAGTATGCATATTAAACCCATTGAAGTGGGGCCTTTTGTCATCTATGAGATCTACAATGTTGTTAATTCTCTTATCATATGTTTGGGCTAAATTTTAGTTTTAGATATTGACAGCTTCTTACAATCAGTTCCATACATTCTATATTAGCAGTTCTTGAAGGATATTGTAAAAGAAGGGCTAGTGTTCTTGCTTCTGGCCTAATTTGGCAGTATAAATCAAGTGATCTGTCTGAAAATTCAATAATGGATATTAGATGGATCATCCGCAAATTAGTTCCACTGGTGTCCCATTTCTACATTATGTCATCTCTATATATTAGTAAAACCTTTTGAAGCATTTTGTCAATGTCATCATTGTCCTGATAATCACATCAAAATGTTTTTGATTGTTTGTGGAAAGGATTGTGAAAAGCGGGTTATTAAATCTTTGATAAGTGGAATTGGGTATGCATCGTGAAAGGTCACATGATTGAGTTGACGGTAGCCGCCGCATGGCCTGAGTAAACCGTCTTTCTTGGTGACTACGTGTATTGGTGAAAAACGGCGTATAATGCCTGCATTCTCTAGACTGGTGAATTCGGAGTCGAGTTTGATGGGTGGGAGGGGTCTGGCTCGGTTGTGTTGTGGTATGACGTAATGTCGGAGTTTAATGAGTCGATAGAGTTGTAGGTGGTATGATAGGAGATTTTGTGATGAGTTTTGGCTATGTGGTTGAGATTGTCTCAATTATTTCGTGTATTGACTCTGAATTAGGTGAGTGTTGGATATCTGACATGTGTTTATTGCGTTCTATAGTGTCAGAATCCTAATCTCGTCCTAAAGTGTCTCATATCTTGGTGACAACGGATCCTTCCCTCCTCAATCAATCCTACCTGAAATGGCTGCCTATCCGATGCCCAATATTCTCAATCAATCTTCCCCTCCACACACAGCTCCTGTTGAACTTTGTCTAGCCTGGCTCGTTACAAGCTTCTCCAACTTCCTCAACTACCGGGACATTCCCTCTCTTCCATCTAAAACTCAGGTCTTCACTCTCTACCAGGACTGATTCCCCATGCTCCTAAGCTTTGTAAACGTTGGTGGTTGATTCGATCGTTCTCAAGAAAATTGATGGGGAGTCCAACCTTCTTCCAATATCTACTGTCATTCACGCTTCGACATCTCCCATCTCAGAAGAGGGTTGATCATTCTTCCATAGGCCAAAACACTTGCTCATTGATTCCTACCATTCTCTAACCATTACCGTCATATCTCCGATGCATTCCTCATTCATATCGGCTGCTCAGAACATGTTCCAATCATTATTCATTGAAAATGGCCTCGCTAAATCGTAAAATCATCGATGTTCAATTTAATTAAATAAATGATGTGAAGAGAAAAGAAAGAAAAAATTTGCTAATATTTTAACTTATTTAAATATTACATAGAATAATAGAATATACGTAAGTAGGTAGTTAGTGGCGTACGGCAGCAATAGGGGGGGGGGTAAAAAATGTTGCAACTTTTGATTGCATAATTTTTGCCGTAGACATTTTTTTGATTACATAATTGCTGCCGCATGCTCCAATGATTTTTTTCTGGGATTTTAAATACAAAATTTTTTTTTTCAATAAACAAGCAAAGGATAAGTATTATTTGGGTGGGTCTCCTTGGTCCTGAAAATTTCAATAGAAAAGGTAGTCTACACTAAAAAAGCATGGATTATTCAGACTATAGTGAGGGGTTTCCATAGTCCTGGGATTTTCAATATAAAAAGACGGTTTACACTAAAAACGTTTTGTAATTCAAGGTCTCAGGATATTTTCAATACAAATAGGTGGTCTACACTAAAAGACAGTGGCAATTTAAAGTCTCAGGATATTTTCAATACAAAAAGCAAAGGATAAGTCAGTATTATTTGGGTGGGTCTCCTTGGTCCTGGGATTTTCAATACAAAAATCCGATTATCACTAAAAAGCCATGGTTATTTAAGATCTCAGGATATTTTCAATAGAAAAAGGTAGTCTCCAATAAAAAAGCATGGATTTTTCACACTATAGTGGGGGGGGGTCTCCATAGTCCTAGGATTTTCAATACAAAAAGACGGTTTACACTAAAAAAGTATGGTAATTCAAGGTCTCAGGTTATTTTCAATACAAAAAGGTGGTCTACACAAAAAAACATGGTAAATTTTTTAAAATAAAGCAAATTATGGGTCTAAAAATTGGATTACAGTAATCAATGGGCTGAAATAAGTAAATTAAGGTTCAAATTAGTAAATTAAGATACAAAAAAAAAATTAATTAATTAAAGTAATCAATGGGTTCAAATGAGTTAATTAAGGTTCTAGAAAAAAATTAAATTAAAGTAATCAATGGGTTCAAATGAGTTAATTAAGGTTCTAAAAAAAAAAATTAATTTAAATTAATCAACGGGTTCAAATAAGTTAATTAAGGTCTAAAATTTAAAATTAAAGCAATCAATGAGTTTAAATAAGTAAATTAAGGTCCAAATATTTAAATTAAAGTAATCAATGAGTTCAAATAAGTAAATTAAGGTCCAAATATTTAATTTAAAGTAATCAATGGGCTCAAATAACTAACTTAAGGTTCTAAAAAATAAAATTAAAGTTAATTAAGGTTCAAAATTTAAAATTAAGTAATCAATGGTAAAAAAAACTTTAAATTAAAGTTAAATAAGTAAATTTAAGTAATGTAATAAGTAAAAAAAATTAAAGTTAGATTTTAAAATTTATTTACAAAAAGTTGGAATAATAGTTGGTGATTGAGAATTGAAAATTTTAAATGAAAATTTTTAACGTATATTTTTTAAGATAATTTTTAATAGACATTTTTATGAAATATTAGTAGGTAGTTAGGAGCCCGCTGCCGCAATTACCCCCCCCCCCCTGCGGCAACTTTTTTTTTGCGGCACGAATTTTTTTTGCTGCAACTTTTGATTACGCAATTTTTTTTTTATTAGACTATAGTGAGGGGGTCTCGATGGTCCTGGGATTTTCAATACAAAAAGATTTTTCAATACAAAAATCCGACTATCACTAAAAAGCCAAGGATTTTTCTGACTATAGTGAGAGGGTCTCGATTGATGCAGGGATTTTCAATACAAAAAAATTTTTTCAATACAAAAATCTGACTATCAATAAAAAGCATGGTAATATTTGGTCTCAGGATATTTTCAATACAAAAATCTGATCATCACTAAAAAAGCATGGATTTTTCTAGGTCAATTCAGGTGGGTCTCGATGGTCCTGGGATTTTCAATACAAAAAGGCGGTCTTCAATAAAAAAGTATGGTAAATAAAGGTCTCATGATATTTTCAATACAAAAATCCGACTATCATTAAAAGCATAGAATATTCAAAGTAAATTCAGTGGGTCTCCTTGAGTTAATTCGTTTTATTATATATACTCTGAGTTTATCCGACAAAATATTCTGTCCCCCTATGGGTATTGCTCACAAGGGTACTACTCACATTCAACATGTCGTAAGGGTACTGATCATTTAATGCTTTTATTTGAATGGTTATTTAGGCAAATTTGTTGTTTAAGGCATTCATTGGTAATTTTTAGAGTTGATGGTTTTAGTAAATATTCAAGTAAATTTCTATCATTTTTATGAATTTCCATCATTTTTTGTAAATTTCTATTATTTTTGAGGATTTCTATCATTTTTGTGAATTTCCATTATTTTTGTAATTTTCTATTATTTTTGAGGATTTCTATCATTTTTGTGATTTTTATCGTTTTTTGTGGATTTTTATCTCATTTTTGTGAATTTCATGTTGATTGAAAGAATATTTAAAAATTTAAAGTTAGTTCTAAGATAAATTTAATTAATTTCTTGATAATTGGATGTATTTTTATTGACTTGTTTTTTAATTTTAAATAAAAATTATTTTCAATGAGGTTAATAATTAGAGTTTTTACAATAATCAAGTGGTAGGATAAATTTTGATGAGGATATTGAATATTTTTCTAAGAATTTCATGTTGACTGATTAAAAGTTTTTATAGTGATAAATTTAATTGATAAATTTAATTAATTTCTTGATAATTAGTTGTATTTTATTGAATAGTTTTTAAATAAAAATTAATTTCATTGACAATTAGGTTAATAATTAAGTGATAGAATAAATTTTTGATGATAACTTTGTAATATATTTGACTAAATAATTTTTTCAATAATTTTCTAAGAATATTTACACATTGATGAACTTTAAAAAACATAAGCTAAGAAACCAACTTTATCAATGACTTTAAATTTACTTGATAATTATTGTAGGATATACTGAAATTTAGTTTGCTGTTATTGCTTGAAAATGATTGGTTGAATCGTTGAAGAATTATGATCAATCAATATATATCATCTCTAGTTAGGTATTTGATGGTAAATATTTGTAGAAAATAATGAGTTTATTATGTGTGTTACATAAGTCGACTTTAGCGTCAAAATGTGTTTTTAAAATATATTTAAATTTTAAAATACCGCAACGTAATATATTTTTTCCCTGCCCTTCCATGATTTTGATTTGTTAGTGGGCTCTTATTATTTAGCTTCTAAATTATTTCAATGGAAGAATGCCTGATGTCTGTAACAGTTTATGAAAATTCATATTTTTTGAAGAATTTTCTCTAAGGATTAAGACTGAATTGAATTAAATGAGGATTCAAGTGGGTAGAATTGAAGGATATATTCGATTAGATGTTTAAAGGGGTAGAAATATTTAATGAGACATAGATTAAGATGGGAAAATATGATCTTTTAAGGGAGATATAGTCGGTTGGATTAATTGAGAGATCGGATAAAGTAGGAATATATCATTGTAAGGGAGATATAGTCGATTGACTTTAATAAGAGATCGGTTAAGATGGGAATATATGAATTTTTAAGGATGATGTTGGTAAAATATCAATGTTTTAAGGGAAATTGCAATACATTAGTCAGTTATGAATCAATAATAATGTGAAATTATATCTTTTTATTAGGTTGTGATTAATGCACAGTAAATTATTTTAGAACAATGTTTAATTAAGTAGAGATGATGATCGATTTACTTGGTTTTGACAATGAAATCTTTACAGATAATTGGGATTGACTTCAACTTTAATTTATTTTTATCTTTATTTAGGCGGAGAATGACAAAAGTTTAGAAAAACTGATTTAAAACATCGACAACTAAATAAAATTGATCTTTATTGGAAGAAATCTTGATTCTTTGATTAAATATATATTGTTAGTTTCAAGATTTTTGCTGCAAATTTAAAGATGGATCTAAAGATGGATTTAACTGGCGACCACGCCGAAAATCAAAATATCAACGCCATTTCAAAATCGACAAAATCGCTAATGGAATGCCTACCGAAATCATGCCAAGACATGCTCACACTGAACATCAGACGATATGATGGACAAGGTTTAAAAGAAGCCGAAGAATGGATCAGGGATATAGAAGAATGGTTGCTGACAAATGGACAGCGATTGACAAGCACTTTCGATGTGTTATTAGTGGCAGAAGCAAAGACATTGTGGGGAAACGTCAGAGAAACAGAAACAACAGATGTAAAAGCCAAAGCGTGGTTCTTAAATACGTTCACAATTACAAAATCAATAACTGACAAAATCAGAGAATTGGCAGCTATGGAGCAGGAAGATGATGAAAGGTTTGCAGCTTTTGAGATACGGCTAAGGAAAGCTTTAGCTGAAGTTATAAATTCAGGACGATCAGAAGAAGATATTGTTCAAGATCTCATCGCAAATAAAGCACGCGATGCGAGACTGAGAGAGATACTATTGACGAAACCAGAAACAAAAATTGAAGAAGCGAGATCATTGGCGAAAATATTTGAAAGTAACAAAAATGGAAACCATAAAACAGAATTTATTAAAGCAATCGGTCAAAGAACATACGCTAGCGTGACTGAGGGAGGGAAGATGAGAATTCAAAAGAATACCCAAGATCCCATGCATACATCATCACAAAGAAGACTACCAGAAGACCAATTTAGTCACCACAGATCAAGAAGAGACGAACATCCTATACGCGGACCAATACAATACGAAGGAAATAACCATGGTCGTCGAGAACAATCTCCAAGAGAACAATTCTTGAGAAATGCGAGAATCCCGAATAGCTCAGAAAGGAAGCTGCCAACAATATCCATGAAGAATATTGCAAGGAGGCTGTACAATGAAAGTAGGGGACTACCACAAGCATCGGTCCCAAAATTAACGGTAGGTGATTGTTTTTGCTGTGGCGAAAGGGGACATAGAAGGTGTGAGTGTCCACTGGGAAATAAATGTCTGATATGTGGCAAGGAAGAACACGGGTTCCGAGATTGTTTTTCGTTACGGAAAGATGTTCCACAACGATATCAAAGAATAGCGTGCATAGAAGAAGAAGATTCAAAATCTGAAACAAGAGATTACACCGAGAACAGCCAGGATTTCAGAATGGATCACAGCAATATGGAAGATAGATACAATGTCCCTGAGAAATATACTATATTGAGAGAAGACGGAAAAAACATCAGCGACTCCATGGGTTTCATTTCGTCGGTGGAGTCAAGACAATATATTGTGAAATAGGAAATGAACGACAAAGAGACGAGGCAAAAGAAGAAATGTACCAGACGAAAGATGGAAGAAATTGGAGTAAAATAATGAATAATGCCGAAACAGAGATGTTATGGGATTCTGGAGCATCAGTAACAGTTATGAGCAAGAATTTGTGGGAGAAAATAGGCAAACCAGAACTTAAACGTAGTATGATATTATTGTGCGGAGATTTTTCAACTGGAGGTGAAGAAGCAATGGGATACATGACTATACCGGCCACGTGGAATCAGAAGACCAAAATTATCACAGTAGTAGTGGTAAAAGAGATCAAACCCGAATTCATAGGGGGCATTGATACAATGAAAGAGTTTGGAGTAAAGTTAATGAAAATCAATAATATAGAAACGTCATTGATAAAGAAAATTTACTCTGATGAAGAAAGAATAAATAAAGCACTAGTGGCGATGGCAGGTGAGAATAATAAAGATATTGAAGGAATGATCAGGGAATTCGGCGGAATTTTTATGGCATCGAAATTCGATCTGGGATTTACAAACTTAGTTCGACATGAGATGCGGATAACAGGAGGCCCAATAATGCAACATCCTCGACGTCAACCAATGCACATGGAGAAAAGGATTGAAGAACTGATAAAAGAGTTAATGAAAGCAAATGTTATTCGATGTTGCAAGAGTCCTTGGAATGCCCCGTTAGTGATAGTAGGGAAGAAAGATGGATCTATCAGGATGTGTGTAGATTATCGTGGATTAAATTCCATAACAGAAAAAGAGTCATTTCCGATGCCTAACACCAAATTCTTACTAGACTGTCTCGCGAATGCAAAAATATTTTCGTCAATCGATTTAGGTCAGGCGTATTATCAAGTGGAGTTAGCTCCAGAAATTCAAGAGATGACTGCATTCAGTACAAGAGAAGGACAATTTTGCTTCAATAGACTACCATTTGGCTTAGCAACAGCTCCTGCGACATTCCAGAGACTGATGCACACAGTGCTAGAAGGAATGCTATTCAAGGGAGTAGTAGTTTATCTAGATGATATCTTGGTATATGGTAAAAGTCAAAAAGACCACGATGAGCTATTAAGGGAAATATTCAGAAGAATTCAAGTGGCAGGACTGAAGATAAATCCAGAAAAATGCAAATTCAATAAAACAGAATTGTGTTTCCTTGGTCACACAATTAACGAGAAGGGTATCCAGACAAACAGGAAGAAAGTGGAAGAGATCGAGAAAGCAGAAGTACCAAAATGTTCAAAACAATTGAGATCGTTTCTCGGATTAACAAACTACTATAGACGATTCATCAAAGACTATGCCAAAATCGCCGAACCATTATACGCTGCAACATCTGGATGCGATAAAGACATAAATTGGACTAAAGAATGCAATGAGAGCTTCCAAACTCTGAAGAGACGGTTGTGCGAAGCACCTATCCTTGATTTTCCCAGAGAAGATAGGACTTTTATCTTAGACACAGACGCTAGTTTTGGAGCCATTGGTGCAGTTTTGAGTCAAATTACAGAAAATGGAGAAGAATCTGTCATAGCTTATGGCTCGAGACATATGTCATCACATGAAAAGGGATACTGTGTAAACAGGAAAGAACTGCTCGCCGTACATGAATACGTCATGCATTTTAGAGAATATCTGTACGGGAAAAAGTTCATAATTCGCACCGACCACAAGGCATTGGTTTTCATGAACACTACAAAAACGCCAATCAGTCCGCAGTTCCAAACATGGTTAGCTAACCTGTCGGAATATGATTTTGAACTAAAATATCGGAAAGGCGAAGAACACTCGAATGCAGATGGACTATCAAGATTAAAAAGTATGGTTTGCACCCAGTGTCAAACAAGACATGAAGAAGCTAAGCAAGGAAAATCAAATATTAGATATATATATACTATCCAAAGAACAGAAGCTATGGAAAAAGTATGGGAACAACAACAAAAGGACATTCGGTTTCAAGAGCTGCGAGAGATATTGGAAAATGGATGTACACGGGAGAAAAAGAATTGTTTTCCTTTTAACGTAAAAAATACACGAATTGATGGAGGATTAATAACAGTAGAAAAGAACAAAAATATCTTAATGTTAGTCCCAGAAACATTTGCAGGCCTGTTAACAACAACACTACATGAAGAACTATGCCACATTGGAGTTAAGAAATTATTTCATTATATGGAAAAGATATTTTATTGGCCGAAAATGCAAGAAACAATCCAACTCTGTTTACGATGTTGCGAGATCTGCGCTAAGAGAAAGATCGATCAGACAAGAACCAAGGAAACATTTATTCCTAGATATAGCTCTGAATTCCTAGAACAGATTGTTATAGATGTGGCTTACATGGAAATAAACGCCATGAAAAAATATATGGTAGTAATGGTGGACCGTTTTAGCAAACTGATTTCTTTAACTGCAATCACAAAGCAAGACGAAGGGACCATTTTCAAAACAATACTTAATAGTTGGATCTATCGATTTGGAAAACCGAAGAGCATTTTAACAGATAGAGGCCGAAATTTCGAAGGGAATTTCCTAAGACAGAAGCTACAGAAACTTGGAATCAAACAGGAATTCAGCTCACCTTATCAGCACCAATCAAATGGTTTAGCCGAAAGAGCCATACGAACGATAAGAGATCTTATTACAGCAACATTTGCAGGCGGATGTGAAGAGAGAAACTGGCACGAACTTCTACCCAGAATAGAGTTCACTATAAATAGCAGTCGACAAAGTGCTACAGGTTTATCACCATTTGAGATAATCTATGGACGGAGTGTTAACCTACACTCTAACCTGAAACAAGCCGAGATATCAAGAAGCGAAAGAATCGAAGACGCGAGATTTAATTCGAGTAAAGCCGCAGACACTATGAGAGCTATGGATAAGACAAAGAGGGGCACTCGTGTTTTCGAGGTGGGGGAGGAGGTACTCGTACGTAAAGAGCCTCAGAACAGGCACAAGGATGGTATGCAATACGATGGCCCATATAAAATCGCCAGATTTCTATCACCTCATCGAGTCGAACTACATTCACAAGAAGGAACGAAAGAAAGAAGAATCGAGTGGCTGAAGAAGTGGAAAAATTCTTAAGAAGGGGAGAGTTAGATATCTGTTTGTTTAAATAATTTAGAATTGGCGGTTTTTGTGAATTAATTAAAACTTGTTATTTAGAAATTCTTTGATTAAATATATATTGTTAGTTTCAAGATTTTTGCTGCAAATTTAAAGATGGATCTAAAGATGGATTTAACTATTTCATAAAAATTTCCATTAAAAATTATCTTAAAAATTTCCATCTAAAATTATCATTGAAAAATATTTCATAAAAATTTTCATTAAAAATTAACTTAAAAAATTATTCCATAAAAATTTCTATTAAAAATTACTTAAAAAATTATTTCATAAAAATTTTCATTAAAAAATTTCAATTCTCAAACACCTTCTATTATTTCAACTTTTTGTTAATAAATTTTAAAATCTTACTTTAATTTACTTTAATTTACTTATTTAAAAAATTATTACTTTAATTTACTTATTTAACTTTAATTTTAATTTTTTACTTTGATTACTTAATTTTAAAATTTGGACCGTTATTTACTTTAATTTAATTTTTTAGAACCTAAATTTACTTTAATTGAAAAATCTGAGCCCATTAATTGCTTTAATTCGAAAATATGAACCTTAATTTACTTTAATTGAAAAATCTGAGCCCATTAATTGCTTTAATTCGAAAATATGAACCTTAATTTACTTATTTAGACCATAATTTACTTTAATTGAAAAATTTGGACCAATATATACTGTAATTCAATTTTTAGAACCTTTATTTACTTTAATTTTAAAATTTGACCCATTGATTACTTTAATTCAAAAATCTGAGCACATAATTTACTTTAATCCAATTTTTAGACCCATAATTTACTTTAATTCAGAAATCTTAGCCCATAATTTACTGTATTTCAACTTTTAGACCCATAATTTGCTTTATTTTAAAAAATTTACCACGCTTTTTTAGTGTAGACCACCTTTTTCTATTGAAATTCTCAGGACCATCGAGACCACCTGAATTGACCTAGAAAATTCCAAGCTTTTTTAGTGATAATCGGATTTTTGTATTGAAAATATCCCGAGACCTTAAATTACCACTGTTTTTTAGTGTAGACCACCTTTTTGTATTGAAGTTCTCAGGACCAAGGAGACCCACTGAATTTACTTTGAATATTCTATGCTTTTAATGATAGTCGGATTTTTGTATTGAAAATATCATGAGACCTTTATTTACCATGCTTTTTTATTGAAGACCGCCTTTTTGTATTGAAACTCCCAGGACCATCGAGACCCACCTGAATTGACCTAGAAAAATCCATGCCTTTTTTAGTGATGATCAGATTTTTGTATTGAAAATATCCTGAGACCAAATATTACCATGCTTTTTATTGAAAGTCAGATTTTTGTATTGAAAATCCCAGGACCATCGAGACACCCTCACTATAGTCTGAATAATCCTTGGCTTTTTTATTGAGACCATCTTTTTGTATTGAAAAAATTTTTTTGTATTGAAAATCCTTGGATCAATCGAGACCCCCTCACTATAGTCAGAAAAATCCTTGCGTAATCAAAAGTTGCAGCAAAAAAAAAGTTGCCGCAGGGGGGGGGGGGGGTAATTGCGGCAGCGGGCTCCTAACTACCTACTAATATTTCATAAAAATGTCTATTAAAAATTATCTTAAAAAATATACGTTAAAAATTTTCATTTAAAATTTTCAATTCTCAATCACCAACTATTATTCCAACTTTTTGTAAATAAATTTTAAAATCTAACTTTAACTTTTTTTACTTATTACATTACTTAAATTTACTTATTTAACTTTAATTTAAAGTTTTTTTTACCATTGATTACTTAATTTTAAATTTTGAACCTTAATTAACTTTAATTTTATTTTTTAGAACCTTAATTTAGTTATTTGAGCCCATTGATTACTTTAAATTAAATATTTGGACCTTAATTTACTTATTTGAACTCATTGATTGCTTTAATTTTAAATTTTAGACCTTAATTAACTTATTTGAACCCGTTGATTAATTTAAATTAATTTTTTTTTAGAACCTTAATTAACTCATTTGAACCCATTGATTACTTTAATTTAATTTTTTTTAGAACCTTAATTAACTTATTTGAACCCGTTGATTAATTTAAATTAATTTTTTTTTAGAACCTTAATTAACTCATTTGAACCCATTGATTACTTTAATTTAATTTTTTTTAGAACCTTAATTAACTTATTTGAACCCGTTGATTAATTTAATTTAATTTTTTTCTAGAACCTTAATTAACTCATTTGAACCCATTGATTACTTTAATTTATTTATTTTTTTTTTGGATCTTAATTTACTTATTTGAACCTTAATTTACTTATTTCAGCCCATTGATTACTTTAATTCAATTATTAGACCCATCATTTACTTTAGTTTAAAATTTTGGACCTTGATTTACTTTAATTTCATAATTTAGCCTTAATTTACTTATTTAACTTTAAATTAAAATTATTGACCATTGATTACTGTAATTCAATTTTTAGACCCATTATTTAATGTAATTCAAAAATTTGGACCATAATTTACTTTAATTTAAAAATCTTAGTCCATAATTTACTGTAATCCAATTTTTAGACCCATAATTTGCTTTATTTTAAAAAATTTACCATGTTTTTTAGTGTAGACCACCTTTTTGTATTGAAAATAACCTGAGACCTTGAATTACCATACTTTTTTAGTGTAAACCGTCTTTTTGTATTGAAAATCCTAGGACTATGGAGACCCCCCCCCACTATAGTGTGAAAAATCCATGCTTTTTTATTGGAGACTACCTTTTTCTATTGAAAATATCCTGAGATCTTAAATAACCATGGCTTTTTTAGTGATAATCGGATTTTTGTATTGAAAATCCCAGGACTATGGAAACCCCCCAAATAATACTGACTTATCCTTTGCTTTTTGTATTGAAAATATCCTGAGACTTTAAATTGCCACTGTTTTTTAGTGTAGACCACCTATTTGTATTGAAAATATCCTGAGACCTTGAATTACAAAACGTTTTTAGTGTAAACCGTCTTTTTATATTGAAAATCCCAGGACTATGGAAACCCCTCACTATAGTCTGAATAATCCATGCTTTTTTAGTGTAGACTACCTTTTCTATTGAAATTCTCAGGACCAAGGAGACCCACCCAAATAATACTTATCCTTTGCTTGTTTATTGAAAAAAAAAATTTTGTATTTAAAATCCCAGAAAAAAATCATTGGAGCATGCGGCAGCAATTATGTAATCAAAAAAATGTCTACGGCAAAAATTATGCAATCAAAAGTTGCAACATTTTTACCCCCCCCCCCTATTGCTGCCGTACGCCACTAACTACCTACTTACGTAAAATAAATACAAATCAAAATTTACATTTTGTCTATCCTTATTTGTCGAATCTAAATTCCTTGAATCGAATACTACTCTGCAATGTAAAATGAATAATAAAGGTTCAGAATTAGTATAGTTGATGATAAAATAGCCCCTAATGATTGACCTGAATAAAATTTGTTAGAATTGAATTAGTTACCGTGAAAAGTTTTACCTGAATAAAATTTGTTAGAATTGAGGGAATCAGTCAAGTTGTTTTTCTTATATATTTATTTTCGTCCAATCAGGATCCAGCTATTGTGTAAAGTTGTGTTTTTTCTTATTTTTATTCTTTTTAACTCTTCTTCAGGTTATTTATTTCTTATATTTGGTAATTTATTAAATAATTTAATTTTTCTTATTTTCGTCTTTCTTTTGTTGGATCCTGTTGGTAATTCTGTTTGTGATTTTGTATTTTATTCTTTTTGTTTTTCTTAATTATTGTTTTCTGTTGATTATCATTCGTTTTATTATTAATATTTTGTTTTTCTGATATTTTGCTTTATTTTTCTTAGCTATTTTGCTTTGCTTGTCAGTTATGTAAGTTATGTGTTCTGTTTGTTTGGGAATTATTTGCTGTCTATTTCATTTTGGTGATTTTGTTTATCTTTTTATTTTATTATTTCTTCCTTCCCTATTCTTTATTTTTCTTAATACTTGACTGATTACCCCAAATTAATGTTATAACAAGGTTTTATTTAATTACTTTACAGAAAATTCAGGGTTTCCCGGTTTTTAACCCAACACATGCCGGGAAAAGGTATAAAGGTGTATCAAAAACTTTAATAAATCTTGTTTGATATTTGTTGTTGTTTAAATAATGCTACATCAATTTAAGATATAAACAAAATTATATTTCATTTTAAATTATGTCAAACATGTCGGAAAAAGGTTAAATATGATTTTTTTAATCTTTATTAATTTTTATTTATTAACTTTTTGATTGATAAATTAGAAGTAAAAATTAGAGAATTTATGAATGACCCAAAGAAATTAAAATGACCGTATTCAGACGATGGAATTAGTGAAGAAAATATGTCTATATGTCTATATAATCTGAAAATGTTTCCTGACCACGAATGTAATGATTAACCTAATAAAGAAGTAAAGTTATGTATTAAGAATTCTACAATCGATAAATCACCAAATGAACCAAAACAGGAAGATGAATTTAATGATTTTCCTAATTCTATTTATTATGTGGTTGTAAATATGATGAAAGGAAATTGTAAAGATCAAAACTGCACATGTGATAACTAATAAATTTAAAACTTGATTTAATTATTTTTATAAAAGTTATGACTTTATTATTCAAAGAATACCACGCAGTAATAAATATTTATTAAAATAAAACTCAAACTATACAATGATCGTCACCAAACTTTTCTTTGGCTTTTATAATCTTCCAGATTTGTTTGATTTAGCCTCTGCTTACATCAGCTATCTACAATAAATAAATTTGGTGTAAAAACTGATTCATCAATAATCCCGAGAATAGGTTAAATGTTTCATATGGATAAGAACTCATAAGATTTCATGCATCAAGATGATAATTCAGGAGTAAAGCAAAGTGGGTGCTTTGCTATTCAAAAACCACAATATCATGAATATTCTAATGGCATGTTAGAGAATGGTTCAAACAATCAAAAACATTTTTATGTGATTATCAGGACAATGATGACATTGACAAAATGCTTCAAAAGGTTTTACTAATATATAGAGATGACATAATGTAGAAATGGGACACCAGTGGAACTAATTTGCGGATGATCCATCTAATATCCATTATTGAATTTTCAGACAGATCACTTGATTTATACTGCCAAATTAGGCCAGAAGCAAGAACACTAGCCCTTCTTTTACAATATCCTTCAAGAACTGCTAATATAGAATGTATGGAACTGATTGTAAGAAGCTGTCAATATCTAAAAATAAAATTTAGCCCAAACATATGATAAGAGAATTAACAACATTGTAGATCTCATAGATGACAAAAGGCCCCACTCAATGAGTTTAATATGCATACTTTATTTGGAATAAATTATTTTAGTTCTCCAAACTTCATTACATAAATATCAAAGTCAGTATATCTCTTTGATGACTTCCTTGTTAATCTTTCTATTATATTTGTATTGCATCATTTCATTACTTTGTTTAAATTAGAAATGAGATTCATCATTAAATCATGCCTGTCCATATCAAACATCTAGATAATACACATAACTTCACCTTCACTTGCATGCGCTGTGACACAATTCTTTTTGAGTTCTTGTTCAAAACTGACACTTGTCAACATTCCATCTGTTACGACTGCACCGTTCACATATTGACATGTGAAACGGAAATCCTCACGACAACTGTCCAAATGTATGATAACAACATGAAATCGTTGCAATTCTTTTCCAAGCCTCAATTTCTCTCTTTAGATATTCCTCAAATGTTTTACGATGAATTATACGAACGAGAAATCTTGAAACTTCAACATTACGACTGGCCTTTCAACATGCTAGAAATGCGAGTGAACAATTTGTTGTTAGAAATCAAAGTTATTGCAGAAGATTTCCACAGAAATAGTAAAGTTTTAACTTCTGAGTATTTCTATTTTTCTGAACAAGAACGACAGGAAATTATTGAACAAGTAAAACTCAATGCCAACAAATACAAAGAGACAATGGAAAAATACAAAGAAGAAATCAGATTGATGAAAATGGATCTAATAAATGAAATGGAAAAGGTCTCATTTTACACATTGATAAAGGAGGAAAGGTTCCAAGATTTGGTAAAAGCGCTTTATGAGCGTTGGTTAAATTTGATTGATCGAACCAATTGTATGGCGATGACAATAATGGAGATTGCGGATAAAAATAATAAATTAATGATAGAATGCGATCGTGTTCTGCATGAATGATTTCATATGATATTATGTCTCAGAATCAGATCTGACCAAAATGAAATTGATCTAGTACAGCTAATATCAAGCTGTTTGAACTTTTACTCTCGTATAAATTTATGCAAATCAATTTTTATTTTATCAATTTTTATTCGTAGTTGCCATTGATAAAACGGTTTTTATGGTTTCTAGCGAAAATTTTCCAAAGAATTTAAAATTGCGTTTGTTATAACGATTTTTTTTAATCATTTTGTGTATACATTTTTTAAAGTAAAGAAGTTTATTATTATTGTCGCAAACTACAAGTTATTAAATGTGTTGTTACTGATTACGTCAATGATTTATATACTGATTTGATATGTAACGTAATAAATATCAGATCGTTATCACGACAATTATATCATTAATAAAAATATTTAATTATATTTAATTGAAACATAGAAACAGAATCGAAGTAAAATATATCGAGTAAAATATTTTAGTAGATGGTAATGTCACCGCTAGATCACATACCCCTTACCCCCCCGCCGGGGAATTTTTAAAGAACAAAGACAATGACTCATCTGATGACTCATCACATTTTAGGGCAAAGACAATGACTCACCTGATGACTCATCACTTTTTAGAACAAAGACAATGACTCATCCGACGACTCATCACTTTTTAGAACAAAGGCAATGACTCATCCGATGACTCATCACTTTTTAGAACAAAGGCCATGACTCACCCGATGACTCATTAATTTTTATGGAACAAAGACAATGACTCATCAAGAAATTATTATTATTATTCAAAATATTATTAGTGATCTAGCGGTGACATGGTTTTCGTTTGCCCAAAAGTTATCGTTCCCATCATTTTATTTCATCGATCGATAGCTCATTTTAAAGCCCAGTGCAAGATCTATCTACTGATGTATAAATATTATTATCATCATTATTATTGGTATAGTTATTAACAATTGATGACCACCATCTTTTTCATAGTTAAATTATTATTATTATTCAAAATATTATTAGTGATCTGGCGGTGACATGGTTTTGGTCATTCAACAAGTTAGTGTTTCCATCATCTGAATTTATTAATCGATAGCTTATTTTGAAGCTTAGTGCAAGATCTATCTATTGATGTATAAATATTATTATCATCATTATTATTGGGAAAGATATTAACTTCAATTATTTCAATGGAAGGATGTCTGTAACAATTAAATAAAATTCATATTTTGAAGAATTTTCTATGGATTTTAAGAGAATTGATATATTAAAGGACTGATATATTAAAGTCGGTTGGATTTAGTGGAGGTTCGGTTTAGATGGTAATATATGATTTTTAAGGGGGTGTTTAAAATGGTAGAAATATTTGGTGAGGGATCGGTTAAGATGGAAATGTTTGAAATCTCTATTTAAATCGACAATGTTCTTATTGGTAAAATTTTAAAGGGAAATAGTCAGTATTTAGCTATGAATTAATAATAGTTCCTGTGAAATGATATCGTTTTAGAGGTTTATTAGGTTGCGATGAATGTTATTGCACAGTAATTTAGATTTATGTTTTAGAACCAGTTTTTTATTAATTATCCACTGTTTTATTAAGTCGTTTAGGGTTAATGATCAATTTACTTGGTTTTGACAATGAAATATTTGAAATTAATTGGGATTGATATCAAAGGTTATTGCTTAAAATTATTTTATTTAAGAAGTTATTCTATTCATTGTGGAGACATCAGTGACAAAACTTGAGAAATATTGACTTAAAAGTTGGAAATCGACAACAGCTAAAGAAAATTGATCTTTATTGAAGGAATTTTATGATTTTAATTAGATTTCTAGAAATTAAATCGGTTGAATATTAAGGGTAAAAGAAGGAATATTGTTATCGGATAGATAAATCTTTCAATGATATTTTACTAAATTACTTTTGTTAAATATTATTTTAAATGACTAAAAAAGAGAAAATTTACCAATATTCTTAAATTATTAACATAAAATATCCATGTTTTGGTAAAAGTTACTCAAAAATCCCTATTTAAAAATGTTAACCATATATTTCTCACAAAGATATATTACACCCAATGATCATCTCATTAAATTAGAAAAGAATTGTAACCCTATATTTCTAACTAATAAGCACCTTAATTGGTTAGATGATAACCAAATGATCATGTTTCTATTATGACTCCTTTTTGACTCGAACAAAGACAGAAATTTACTCCAAATGATAAAGACTTTCTACCAAAATTATCAATGAATATATGTTGTTATTAATGATTATGCATTTCTCGCTAAATTACCTAAGAATTTTTAACTAATATACATATGCCTTAATTAATATACCACTGCGACATGTTGAATATGACCAGTACCCTTACGACAAATACACATAGGGGAACAGAATATTTTGTCGGATAAATTCAGACTACATATATATAAAAACTTACAATATGCTATGGTTTTATTGATTAATTTGTTGTATATTGCATTGATACATCAAAATGTCAGATAATATTTATAAATTAACTAAAAAATACACAAAAATACTATATTACCTACGAATTCTGTTATGTTTCTAGTTAAATAATTGGTATATGTATCAACTATATAAAAATTGTTATGAATCCAAGAATATTTTAATTAAATGGTACAACCAAAAACATGGATTTCTAACTAAATTGGTAAATTTATCTGGAAATATTTTACTTAAGAAATTCCTATATTTAAAATAACCATGTACTTTTCACTAAATTGCCTAAAAATTTGCTATATGGTATTGTTAAATAAAATAATCATAAAATTAAAAATAATAATATTATGACAGGGCATGAAAAAATAATATAATTGTATGACTAATAAATTTGCAATACAAGTGCATAATTAACAAAGACTTTGCAATAAATGGGCATGATTAACAAAGACATTAGAAATATTATATTTGCATTATGTCGAAGATGATTATGGCAGTAATATCAGAGGAGAATGAATGGACAGAGAAAAGCATCATTATGAATATTTCATGAATTGTAAATTTCCATATATATATAAATATCACTATTTCAAAAATTAATACAAATATTAAAACAAAATGAATTAATAATGAATGTTTTAATCAAAAAGTATTAGAATAAAACAATAAATTTATAAAAACAAATTTAAACATTTATTTACGAAACAATAATAACCAATACTACTGCAACATATAATGGCAACTTTAAAATATTGGTTAGGGTTTCTTCTACTTTTCGAGCATTTTGATGGTTCTTGAGAAGATCTTTTTCCCATTTTGATGAACTCATGGGTATCCCTTCATCATATCATCACCATTTGGTAGTTGCGCCCAATATATTTAATTACCAAGGTGATTTCATATTATTTGATAATTTTTCCGGTCATAATCCATTACCATAATTCATTTGATATAATATTGAGAACTTACATATATATAGTATGATATTCATTAATCTGTGTTGAACAAGCTTGGCAATTGTGAACATTCTTCTCGTGACACTTAGAACAAACAATTACGTGACCACACGGTAAATACAAAACCGAAACTTGAGTTTCTTTACAAATTGAACAAGTTAAATACCTTTTCTTAACATCGTTCAGTTTTTCCGTTAGCTTATTTTCAATCAAATCGGCTTCAGCTATCCATTCATAAATCAATCTACTATATCCCGGTTTCAACCTTAAATACATGCAACTCCAAAAGTATTCATTCAGTGAATCATTGTTTACCACTGTTTTTTCTAAATACATTAAATAACTAGATAACTTCAAAATGCATTTATCATAATTAAATAAATCAATCAAATATTCAATAGAGGAATGTTTGAAACTTTTTAAAATATTTATGATTTGCTTATCAGTGTAAGTATCATGATTATTTATAAAATCTTCAACTGTGTTGTTAAAAAATTTCAATGAACGCTTATCTTCGGAATAGGTTGGACTTAATTTTTCCTTATTTCTAGTAGGACTTCCTTGCTATAAATGACATATATAAAATATTGACAAAATAATAAAGTTACCAAATGTGTTTTGTGATTTACACATTCAGAATTTTGAGAAAATAATGATGAAAATATTGAAAATCATGAAAAGTATGAAAATATAGAAAATGATGAAAATGTTGAAAATTATGAAAATATTGAAAATGATGAAAACGTTAAAAATTATGAAAATGTTCCTGAAAATAATCATCAAATATTTTGAAAATTGTAAATTGATGCAGAATATAAGTTTTATGAATATTTAAGTAAATAATAATAAAACATCGAAAATAAATAATAATAATAATAATAATAATAATAATAATAATAATATTGATAAAAAACTTTGAAAATAATACTTTGAAAAATATTTGATGAAAAGTTTCTGAAATAATCATGAAAATGTTGAAAATCATGTAATTGACGTAGAAATTAAGTTTTATGAATATTTAAGTAAATAATAATAATGAAACTTCTAAAATAATAATTAGAACTTTGCAAATAATAATAAAAATAATAATAATAATATTTATGCAAAGCATGTGCAATAATGATGTCTTTGTTAAATAAGTCAACTTTAGCGTCAAAATAAGTTTTTAAAATATATTTAAATTTTAAAATACCGCAACGTAATATATTTTTGTCCTACCCTTTATTGATTTAAGTTGGTCGGAATTTAATAATAATTATATTATACTCTTTGAGACATGTTGAATGTGAGTAGTACCCTTTTGACCATTACCCATATGAGCAATACCCATATGGGGACAGAATATATTGTCGGATAGGCTAGGAGTATATATGATAATAATATTCCCCGCGCGCGTAATACTTTGAACTTGTATTTAAAAATACTTTTAAAATATTAATAAGATGAAGAACTTTCAAAATAACTGTAAAAATGATAATTAAAAATAATAATAATAGTAAAGAAATATTGAAAAATATTGAAAATTATTAAAATATTCATGCGAATGATAAAAATGTTGAAAATCATTAAATTGACATAGAATTTAAGTTTCATGAATAATTGCCAATAATAATAATAATAATAATAATAATAATAATAATAATAATAATAATAATAATAATAATAATAATAATAATAATAATAATAATAATAATAATAATTTCATGAAAATAATATAAATACCTTTTAAAATAATAATATTAATAATAATAATAAGAAGAACTTTGAAAAACTCTTTGGAAATAATTCTTTGAAAATATTACTTTGAAAAATATTTGATGAAAATGTTCCTGAAATAATCATGAAAATGTAGAAAATTATGAAAATGTTGAAAATTATTAAAATATTGAAAATTATTAAAATATTCATGCAAATTATGAAAATGTTAAAAATCATGAAATTGACGTAGAAATTAAGTTTTATGAATATTTGCAATAATAATCATAATAATAATAATAATAATAATAATAATAATAATAATAAAAATAATAATAATAATAATAATAATAATAATAATAATAATAATACAACTTTGTAAATAATTATAATAATAATAATACAACTTTGTAAATAATAATAATAATAATAATAGTAATAATAATAATAATATTAATAATAATACTAACAATAAGAAGAACTTTGAAAAACTCTTTGAAAATAATTCTTATAATATTACTTTGAAAAATATTTGATGAAAATGTTCATGCAACTAATGAAAATGTTCCTGAAATAATGAAAATATTGAAAATGTAGAAAATTATGAAAATGTTAAAAATCCATGAAAATATTAATAATTATGAAAATCATGAAAATGTTGGAAAAGTTGGAAATTATGAAAATATTGAAAATTATTAAAATATTCATGCAAATGATGAAAATGCTGAAAAGCATGAAATGGACGTAGAAATTAGGTTTTATGAATATTTGCAAATAATAATAATATTAATAATAATAATAATAATAATAATAATAATAATAATAATAATAATAATAATAATAATAATAATATCTTTGATAATAATAATAATAATAATAATAATAATAATAATAATAATAATAATAATAATAATAATAATAATAAAACAATAAAATGATAATTTAAGGACTATCGTATAGTCGAAAATTCTTTCATTAAATACATTATTTGCAGCAAAAGGCTTAAATTATCATTTTATTGTTTTAAATAATAAATGCTGCTACCAAGCAATCATCATTTAATAATAATAATAATAATAATAATAATAATTATATTCATTAATACTTTGAAAATAACAACGTCCGCGCGGACGTTAATATCTTTCCCAATAATAATGATGATAATAATATTTATACATCAATAGATAGATCTTGCTATAAGCTATCGATTAATAAATTCAGAAGATGGAAACACTAACTTGTTGCATGACCAAAACCATGTCACCGCTAGATCACTAATAATATTTTGAATAATAATAATAATTTCACTATGAAAAGATGGTGGTCATCAATTGTTAATAACTATACCAATAATAATGATGATAATAATATTTATACATCAGTAGATAGATCTTGCACTGGGCTTTAAAATGAGCTATCGATCGATGAAATAAAATGATGGGAACGATAACTTTTGGGCAAACGAAAACCATGTCACCGCTAGATCACTAATAATATTTTGAATAATAATAATAATTTCTTGATGAGTCATTGTCTTTGTTCCATAAAAATTAATGAGTCATCGGGTGAGTCATGGCCTTTGTTCTAAAAAGTGATGAGTCGTCGGATGAATCATAGGATGAGTCATAGGATGAGTCATAGGATGAGTCATTGTCTTTGTTCTAAAAAGTGATGAGTCATCGGATGAGACATTGTCTTTGTTCTAAAAAATCTTTCCCGGCGGGGGGGAGGGGGGTATGTGATCTAGCGGTGACACTACCATCTACTTATTTTCAGGTACATTTTTTAATTTATTTTAATATTTTTAGAAATTTATTTTTGTCTAATGATCAGAAAATAATAAAAGTTGAAGATGAAAACAGACAGTCAATGGGAAGATTTATATTTTTTCTTACAGCTGAAAGAAAACGCTATTTGTTTAATTTGTCGTTACTCTACCTCAATATTCCAATCATACAATCTTCTGCGAAACTTGTTTTATTGACGAATACCTTTCGCAATCTTTCCTTATAACATTTGATATTTTGGTCAACTCCTGTATATATCTCTGTGATATGTTTGTCGATCAGTAATTTGATCATCACTTCTTGTCTTGCAGTAGGCATTTGTACCATTTTAAAATATCTATCGCATTCTTTAATGAATGTTTCAACATCATCTTCTATATGATAATCATTTGGGAATAGCTTCTTTATGAAGAAATCCATAGACGTGGTCGACATTTTAGAAGATGCTAAAACATCTTCTAAATTGTTTTTTAAATCCGGTACAAAAGTTAAAGACATAATTCCAAATATTTATTTATTAAAATATTGTATAATTTCCAAACAAATTTTCCGCGTTGAATAAAATATTTTTCTAAACCATTTATCAAAATATTTCAATATTTAAAACATATTTATTTAAAATTTTTCACTAATGAAACTTCTTTATTTTTCCTTCACAGTTTCTTCATCCTGTTTAGCGACAGCAGTCAGAGAGATATATCTGCTAAATTGATCAATCATTGCGATTATATATCTTTTCTTTCTGAATGTTTCCTGTAATGGGCCACATATATCAATGTACACTTTTTCCCACGGCTCCTCTGCTGTCAGCTTTATTTTCTATTCCTTCATCTTTGTTGTCACAACTTTCGTTCTATGGCATGCCTCGCATTGTCCAATTGTTTCTTTAACTGATTCTTTTATGTCTCCCATATCGTTATTGTCCGCTAAATATTTTGCCACCTTTTCTGCTCCTGCGTGTGATAGCAAAATATACATACTCTTTATCATTTCTTGTCTTTTTTCACTAGGTATCCATATCTTACCCTCTATAGTTTTCACCACGTTGTCTACCAGTATAAATTTCCAACTTGAACCCTGTGCTATTTCGTTTTTTATTTGTTCCATTTCTGTATTATCTTTTTGCCACTTATTATCACCAGACTTTTCCATCGTGTTTATTCTTCGGGTTTTCATTCTTTCCACTTTTCCACAAATAATAGATTGCCAGCAACTCTTTCCTTGTTATGCAATATCCCTTTTCATGATTGCTCATTGCATGAGAACCGTATGATATAACCCCTTCGCACCCGTTGTCGTCTTTCTGTGAATATATTGCTCCAATCGTGTCAATCGTAGAATTTTTTCATATTGTTCATATTTTCGAATGCGATGTTGCATCCGTCAGTCAAAATTATTTTTTTGTTGTTTAACCCGCATAGCTCTTCTAAAACTCTTGCCCTTTATGCGTATTCTTTTATAAATCTTCTGTAGTAATTGCATATTCCTAAGAAGCTTCTCAGATTCTTAACACATTTTGGCTTTTGAAATGATTTAATCGCGTCTAGTTTTGATGGGTCCGTCTGTATTCCATCTTTGTTGATTATATGACCTAAAATATTGACTTCCTCTTTAAGGATATGGCACTTTTCAGGGTTTATCCTAAGACCCGACTTTCCAATTTTGTCCAGCACCTCATTTAAATCTTCGTAGTGGTGATTGATCGTTTCTGTAAATATCAAAATATCGTCTAGGTATACTGCTGCATATCTCGTACCCATTAATACTTTTCCCATCAGTTCCTGAAATGTACCTGGCGCCGCTGCTATTCCAAATGGCATTCTGTTAAAACAGTATTGCCCTGATTTAGTTGAAAACGCAGTTTTTACCTTTGATTCATCTTCTAGTTCTACTTGATAATATGCATTTCCAAGATCTATCGAACTGAAATACTTTGCTCCACCAATCTATCTAACATCTCTGTTATATTCGGCATAGGGAACACCTGCCTCTCTGTTACTAGGTTTAATTTCCTGAAATCAAAACATAATCTGATATCTTGCTTTTCTTTCTTCCAGGCGCATATTAATGGAGTGTTCCATGGCGAATTACACTTTTTGATAATATTGTTTTCCCATATGTTTTTTATCGCTTCATCTATTTGACCTTCCAAGTTGACTGGTTGTCTCCAAGGTTTAATATTTATCGGTTTTCCTTAAGTTTCTATTTTATGCTTCAACATCGTTGTGTAGCCAATGTCCCATTTATCAGCCATAAAAACATTTTGATTCTTTTTTACAATGTTCAATAGTATCGGATTATTTATCTTTAAAGTATTTTTGGTCTTTGAAATCGTTCCATCTTCGTTATTGTCTTTCCAAATTTGGCTTCGATACTGTGCTCTTGCTTCATTTTCTCGGCCTCTTCTACTGGCAACTTTAGTTGTATACCAAATTGTTTTTGCAACTCTATACCACCAATTACCTAATATCATTTTTCCATTCATCTAAGGTGAGTATTTGTATATTTTCTCTTTCTCTTTCTGCAAAATCCTTTTTTATGAATCTGTTCACTTTCCTTATTACATTATTTTCCTCTTCCGTTACCTCTGTATCTTTCACATCTTTTTCTATAATACGTGATATTTTACTTTTATTATAATAATTAATAATGTAGGAGTCAGCATTACTATTTTATACACTGCCCCGACTATCTCCTCTTCTATATTTATTAAATATTTATTCAATTATAAAACAAATTACAGACTTATTCATAAATATTACTTTTTGAAAAGAAACTGCAAACGTCTGTGATCTTGACCAAATTTATTGATCCTTTTGTCCATTACATTTTGCTGTTTTTACTTTCATTGATTCTGTCACGATGAACACTCATCATGCAAAGTCTAGAAAGTCTATTTTCACACAATGTTGACCTTAGATACGTTTTGACTCTTCTCAGTGTGCTAAATGATCTTTCAACAGTGCAAGCTGACACTGGCAATGTTAAAGCAATAAGAACTGCTTTCTTAATAGCTGGAAAAGGTCTGTGAATTATAATAAATCCATCATTCCATCGCGACTTATGATTTCAAAATCCGACTTTTTATTTGACCACATATCAAATCAAGTGCTTGCCTCAGTATCAAAGGTTTTAAATTTGAACTCTATTATGATGTTTTCTGTGTGAGTTTTGAATTCATCCTTTGAAAGTTTCAACATTTTCACAGGGTGAAGTGAAAATAGACAAAAATTGATTTTGTTATTGTCATTGAATCTGCTCTCCAACGATGAGATGATTGAATCCAAATATGGTATAAAGACAGATCTTCGAAAGTATTATTCAACATTTCAACCACCATTATTTGAACGGTGTGTTTGCCTCTTACATTGTCAGGAAATTGTCAACTGGATGTTTAATTGTTCTGCCAATTTCTCACTTTGAGAAATAATGGTCTTAAAAACTCTTCGACATTTTGTATGTGCTACATTTAGCTCCATTCTCTTTTTTCACAACTCACCTTTCATCTTTTTTTTCTCAAGTAAAATAATATTGTTCGACAAACACTTCAAAAAATGCAAAAAAATGAAAATAAATGTTGATCTATAGTCGAAAATGAAGATACATAATTTGAATTTAAAAATAATCAATCGTAAAAAACAAAATAAAGGATTTATTGATAATTATTAACCCTACACTGCATATTGTATCACTGGTGATACACAATTATCTTATTAGAATAAAAACTGTCTCGCTCTTGTTCTCGGTAAATGTTCTCTCATATTACATTGTATTGGCTATATTTGCAATATAATACCCGTAATGTAATTCTCAATAGTTTTGTATTACCAAATCAATTTTTAAAACGTCTTACAGTTTAAGTGAAAGTGTACAAAGTACTTAGACAACAATATAAAAAGTCATGCAGTGTAGGGTTAAGCTTTACAATTTGTCGATATTATTTTCAATATTAATCAATTTATTTATAAATCAATATTTGAGTGAAATAAATAAAAAACAGTGTCTTACATAAAAAAAAAACAGGAAGCCTCTTTTTATTAAATTTTTTTATTAATTTTTTTTGTCTTGGGTATTTTCAAACTTTGTTTGAGAGCGACTATTAAAATGTGTTTAAATTAATCGAAAAATAGAATGGTTTGGGAAATCCAGTTGGGCAAGTGCCCTCTCTTGACCCCCTTGCGGACACCCATGTCTGTAATAATAAATTTCCTAACCTAAGAAAACTAGCAATTGGTATTATAACTGCAATGGGAACCACATATCTTTGTGAATCTTTCTTTTCAAAATTAAAGATTATCAAATGTAAAAGCCGTAATAGATTAACTGATGAAAATTAAAAATCCAATTACATTGTGCAACTTCGACAATAAATGTGAACATAAAAAATTAACTGAACAAATTGAAAAACAAGTTTCGCATTAAGTAATTATATGTGAAAATAATTTATTGTGTAATGTTTTATAATAAATAAAATTTGCGACCCATGATATATTTTTATTATATATTTTGGCTCAGTAACCAACTTCAGTTGGACATCACTGATCTAGTAAACAACATAATATTGAATAAATAATTTTTAAAGGAGTTCATTTTTTTTATTTTTTTTTATTATTTGTTGTAATGATATATTTTTATATTTTCTTCTTTCAATTAAGAATTAGATTCTATTTTCTTATTTAATTTTGTATTATAAATTTTCATTTATTTCATTGAAATAGCCTAAAATAAATTTTTTTAATAATAAAGACTAAAAACAATTTACTCAGTGAAAATGCTTAAAAATCTTTATTCGTTGAAATAAAAATACTAATTCAAATATTTGACGTATCAGGTAACAACAAATGGTTAGCGTAGTAAACATAATGATGATGGGAACAAAATGAAATATGATGCTACATCTTCTATGGTAAGCCTGTGAACCAAGAAACGCGTCAAAGTATTATCAGTCCTTGTAATGTGGATCACCTTTTACTGATGGCTACCCACTAAATTGCAGTACCAACGTCGCTTCGGGTGGGCATTTAATGGTAAAACCAATAGTTATACCGAGTATGGTTAAATTTGATTGGTCGATCCATTTGTATGGCGATGATGAAAACAATGGAGATTGCGGATAAAAATAATAAATTAATGATAGAATGCGATCGGGTTCTGCATGAATGATTTTATATAATTTTAACATCCAGAAGAATCTTAGAAATTTATTTGCTATTTAATTGATATATTAATTTATATAAACTCACAAGATGAAATTATTTCAAGCCATCGATGCGTGTCATATTCCGTAATAAGTGTTATGAACATTAAAGAACTATGGAAAATATTATTGTAAATCAATTATCTGATACGTTGAGAATGCAAACTTCACAATGTAAATTGGTCTAATGTAAGTTTTTTTCAAACATTTTCCGACCTTCCCTAATATGTAAATTCTTCTGTATCTTGAAATCTTTATTCAGATAATAGGAAACATTTTATCATTTTCTAGTAATCAGTTATTTTTAATTTGAACATATTTTAGTGTATATCAATAACATTTTTAAAATTATTTGTTACCTACTAAATACTTTCATGTCAATCATAATTGATCTTCGGTTATAAAACACGACCATTATAGATATTTTATGGAAGAGACAAGATCATTAAAAAGATAATTCAAAGTATACCAATCGTATACCAAGTAGATTCTTAACTTCATGATAATTTACTTGATTTCTTTTAAAAATTCTGTTTACCTTATTTGGCCACGCTATACAGTGGTCTTCAAACTTCATAAGATCGCGGAATGTGAAATAAATTTATTTATGGATAGTTATCTTTTTATATGCTTTTTTAACTTAACTGCCTTTTTTTCAAGTGAAATTTAATTTTTTTTTAAATTCACTTGAAAAAAGCAGTGCCGAAAATTCGTGAATATCAAAAACATCGATATATTACTGATTTATAGTCATCAAGCTCTTTTTAATAAATAATTATATTTCATTTGGAAAATTTTATTTAAAAGTTTTCATTGTTATTTCTTTTTAGGTTGATTCTTGGTTTTTTACTAGACCCTATTTAATTTATTTTAAAATATTTTATTCTATCTTGAACCTTGAGTTAATACGAGGGGAGAAATATTCCATGTCTATACTTACTAACATCCTTCCTATCCTATCGTGTTCACATCCTACCATTTTCCCCTTAATACTACTCATAAATATTGATTTTACCATTAAATGCCTACTGTAATTTCGTGGGCGGCCGTCAGTAAAAAGTGACCGTTTCTTGGTTCACAGGCTTACCATAGAAGGTGTAGAATTCTATTTTATTTTGTCCCTATCATCATTATGTTCACTAGACCTTAACCATTTGTTGTTACCTGATACCTAAAATATTTTAATTAGTATTTTTAATTCAACGAATAAAGATTTTTAAGCATTTTCACTGATTAAATTGTTTTTAGTCTTTATTATTAAAAAAGTTATTTTAGGCTATTTCAATGAAATAAATAAAAATTTATAATAAACATTATATAAAAAAATAGAATATTATTTTTAATTAAAGGAAAAGAATATAAAAATATATCATTACAAAAAATAATAAAAAAAATTGAACTCCTCCTTTAAAAATTATTTATTCAATATTATGTTGTTTACTAGATCAAATTCATTTTGATCGGATCTGATTCTGAGACATAATATCATATGAAATCATTCATGCAGAACCCGATCGCATTCTATCATTAATTTATTATTTTTATCCGCAATCTCCATTATTGTCATCGCCATACAATTGGTTCGACCAATCAAATTTAACCAACCCTCATGAAGCGCTTTTACCAAATCTTGAAACCTCTCCTCCTTTATCAATGTGTAAAATGAAACTTTTTCCATTTCATTTATTAGATCCATTTTCATCAATCCGATTTCTTCTTTGTATTTTTCCATTGTCTCTTTGTATTTGTTGGCATTGAGTTTTACTTGTTCAATAATTTCCTGTCGTTCTTGTTCAGAAAAATAGAAATACTCAGAAGTTAAAACTTTACTATTTCTGTGGAAATCTTCTGCAATAACTTTGATTTCTAACAACAAATTGTTCACTCGCATTTCTAGCATGTTGAAAGGCCAGTCGTAATGTTGAAGTTTCAAGATTTCTCGTTCGTATAATTCATCGTAAAACATTTGAGGAATATCCAAAGAGAGAAATTGAGGCTTGGAAAAGGATCGCAGCGATTTCATGTTGTTATCATACATTTGGACAGTTGTCGTGAGGTTTTCCATTTCACATGTCAATATATTTTACTAGTAATTTACTGAGCTCTTCTAAACTGTTTTCTGAACATTTATTGTCGGTAAAATCTTTAGGGTCTAATATTGCCATGTCTGCATATAATTTTCCATGATTTTTAAAACGGTTTTCTATAGTATTTATTGTGGTATCCATAATTACGTTAAACGTGGTTATTTTATATTTTTCGATTGGGTTTTGAAATTCATGATCTTCAGTTATTTCGTCGGGCATTCTCTTTCGTCGTCTAAATCTCTCTTCTGGTATATCTTCTTCGACAATTATTTCACAATTTTCCTCTTCAAGTAGTGTATTCGCACGTTTAGCAAATGAATTTGACTTTTCTTTTACATTACTAAAATCACGTGAAAATTTTTTTAAAGAATTTAATGTGGAAGTTACCATGTTATAAGCTGTTAAATAATTTAAATTGCTGGTTTGTAAATATTTAGATAACGGTCCAATATATTGAAAAATTTTTAAATAAATATGCGCTGTAAGTATAACTTTAAATTTCAATAAAGACTCTATTAGTGTTGATGCAGTGTGTCTAATTTGAGCATTGAAAGATACATTAGACACAAAATAATTCAAAGTTATCAATAAGTCTACATATAATGAGGTTTCTCTGTTATCATAATGCCCAAAACTTTTTTTAAGTGCTGTTTCTTTTGCTGATCATTTTGTTTCACCTATAACGTTAAGTCTCTGATACCTTATTTTTACACTGGTGTTTTCCCAAACATCCATACGTTGATAAGATTCTCTTAGAAATACGGCACACGAGTTAAGTAATTGAAAGAGAGAAGTACCTTCAATTACCGAACTAGTAGCATCTGTGACAACTAAATTCAATACGTGGGCATAACACCAAACGTGAATTTGACCAGGCGATTCTTTACTTAACCAACTGGTGAAGCCATTATACTGTCCACGCATGTTTGCTGCTCCGTCTGTCGAATTACCGATATAATTTTTAATATTTAATCCACTGTTTTTAATAAAAGTACTAATTAAATTGCACATGTCTTTCCCTGTAGACGATTTGCAATTTAAAACAGCTACTACACGTTCATAAATATTTCCCTTTACATATCGTACAACAATTGAGCACTGATCCTTTTGTGTTATGTCCTGTGTGGTGTCAATTTGCAAAGAAAAATACCTGCTTCCTGTATATCTAACAAAATGCTATCTTGAATTGATTTTTCACTGGCCAAAATTACCTGGTTAATAGTAGATTTTGAAATTAATGAAATGAAACTGCCTATACCTTTAGTTCCCGCAGATGTTTCATTATTTTTCTTCTTTTCTTTGATGACTCTTGATAAATGTAATTTTAAAACAGCGTCATATTTAGAGAGTAGCAATATTATTTCTAAAAAATTACCATGGTCTTCTTGATTATTTTCAAGTGAAACTGAAGAAACAGATTCAGATCGGTGAGCGCGAAAAGCTAATCCTCTTTTTTCAAATAATTTTACAACATCTATAATTCTTTCCAATACTTGCTTTCGTTCAATAATATTTTTCTGACGTATGCTTCCTTCATTTGTGAACATTAAATTATAAATATCTTTGTTGTTGGTAGCAATGAAATCATAAGCTTAGGAATAGATTTGCTTTTTTTAATATTTATTATTTTTAGTATTTTTACTTCAACGAATAAAGATTTTTAAGCATTTTCACTGAGTAAATTCTTTTTAATTTTTATTATTAAAAAAGTTATTTTATTCTATTTTAATGAAATAAATGAAAATTTATAATAAAAAATTATATAAAAAAATAGAATCTTATTTTTAATTAAAGGAAAAGAATATAAAAATATCATTACAACAAATAATAAAAAAAATTGAACTCCTCCTTTAAAAATTATTTATTCAATATTATGTTGTTTACTAGATCAAATTCATTTTGATCAGATCTGATTCTGAGACATATTATCATATGAAATCATTCATGCAGAACCCGATCGCATTCTATCATTAATTTTTTATCTTTATCCGCAATCTCCAATATTGTCATCGCCATACAATTGGTTCGACCAATCAAATTTAACCAACGATCATAAAGCGCTTTTACCAAATCTTGGAACCTTTCCTCCTTTATCAATGTGTAAAATGAAACCTTTTCCATTTCATTTATTAGATCAATTTTCATCAATCTGATTTCTTCTTTGTATTTTTCCATTGTCTCTTTGTATTTGTTGGCATTGAGTTTTACTTGTTCAATAATTTCCTGTCTTTCTCGTTCAGAAAAACAGAAATTCTCAGAAGTCAAAACCTTTCTATTTCTGTGGAAATCTTCTGCAATAACTTTGATTTCTAACAACAAATTGTTCACTCGCATTTCTAGCATGTTGAAAGGCCAGTCGTAATGTTGAAGTTTCAAGATTTCTCGTTCGTATAATTCATCGTAAAACATTTGAGGAATATCCAAAGAGAGAAATTGAGGCTTGGAAAAGGATCGCAGCGATTTCATGTTGTTATCATACATTTGGACAGTTGTCGTGAGGTTTTCCGTTTCACATGTCAATATGTGAACGGTGCAGTCGTAACAGATGGAATGTTGACAAGTGTCAGTTTTGAACAAGAACTCAAAAAGAATTGTGTCACAGCGCATGCAAGTGAAGGTGAAGTTATTTGTATTATCTAGATGTTTGATATGGACAGGCATGATTTAATGATGAATCTCATTTCTAATTTAAACAAAGTAATGAAATGATGCAATACAAATATAATAGAAAGATTAACAAGGAAGTCATCAAAAGCATATACTGACTATGATATTTATGTAATGAAGTTCGGAGAACTAAAATAATGCATTCCTAATGAGTTATATATATATATATATATATATATATATATATATATATATATATATATATATATATATATATATATATATATATATATATATATATATATATAATATTCATTGAAGTGGGGCCTTTTGTCTTATATGGGATTGTTATTGTCATCAGTTAGAAAACTAAATGAAATAATTGAGAGATCACTTCAAACAGGTATGGGTTACTGAGAATATAAATTCGGTTAATCCATTTTTAGATTAAAAGGAGCAAACTACTTCCCAAAAATAGACCTCCAAACGGCTTACCACCAAATTTCAATTAAGAAACAAGACCTAAAAAAGATAGCAATCGTAGCACCAATTGATGTGTTCTAATATAACATAATGCCATTTGGTTTGCGCAATGCAGAAGCAACATTCCAGTGTTTCGTGGATCAAACCCTGAAAAATAAATAAAACAATTGGACAACATATTGATAGCAAGCCCAAACAAAGAAACACAAATAAATGGTATCGAGAAACTGTTTCAATCCCTAAATGCGCAAATATAAAAATTAACCTCGAAATATGCGAATTCTTAAAAAAAGGAAATTGATTTCCTAAAACAAACTTTAAACGAAAAAGGCACAAAACCTATAGAAAAGAAAATAAATACAATACAACAGTTCAAACTAACAAACACGAACAGGTAATTAAGACGGTTTTTGGGAATGGTAAACTTTTGCCATGTATACATACCAAACTGCAGAGAACTACTAGCACCTCTAAATGAATTAATCAAAACAAAAAGAAATATGAAAATGGACTGGACAAAAAAATCGATCAGAAACTTCAAAATAGCTAAAGAAAGCTGCAAAGCAACGCTGCTGGAATACCCGAATCTGGAATTAAATTACAATTTAGCAACAGACTATACCAAGAAAAATTCAACAAACAATCGATCGGTTTTTTTCTTAAAAAAACTAAGCACGCCAAACCCGGTATTCAACTTTCGAAAAGGAACTCCTTGCAATACATGATGCCATAAAACACTTCCAACACTACTGGAAGCCCACAATTTCTAATTCCTTACAGACCATAAACCACTAACCAACGTAATACAAATGTAAAACCCATACCCAAGACAAATATGACAACTAATTTCATTTCGTAATTCAATTGTACAATCAATTACGTCGCAGGAGCAGCAAACATCGCAGTAGATACACTATCGAGAAAAGAAACATATGTAAACACATTCGAATATAGTGAAATTATCGAAATCAAGCAAATTAAAAATAAACAAGAAGAAACCCTCAAAGAATTACCAACGAAACATTGCCTGAAACTTTAAAAAAATATTGACGAAGTCTGGTACGAAGTCAGCAAAGAAAATTCTCCAAGACTCTTACTACCAATATAATTTAGAAATAGGTGCATTTTGAATGTACTTATTCTCAGTCACCCAGGAAACAGAGCCACTTACGAAATAATCCATAATAAATACATATGGGCGAATATGAGAACAAAAATCAAAAACTTCTTAAAAACGTGCAAAAACAAATCATTAAAAAGCTAATATCACAAAAAGTAAATTTTCGTAGTACCCAACCATTTGAAATGATACATACCGATATAGTAGGACCACTAGCACCAAACAATGGCTATCAATACATATTTACCATAATAGACAGTAAAACAAACTGGTTCAAAGCAGTCACTCTCAAAGAAATATCAACAAATCAAGGAAGACCAAGGAAGACAAATCGAATCACAGCTTTTTGAAATATTATGTAAATAATACAACATTAAAAGAAACAGGACAACTACCTACAATCCTACTGGGAGTAAGAAATAGAAAGATTAAAAAATTAGACAGTGAAACCCCTCATACAAAGTTTTGGGCAGAGAAACGAATCTACTTTCACTCAAAATAAACAACAAAAAAACCACTAAACAAATAACAACCGAAAATAGCGAATTCGACCCTAAAGAAAGACAAAAAAATATAACACACAGTTTTAACAACAGAATATGTCTTCGTAGAAAAACCATTCACGAAAGGTTTCGAATCAAAGTACGAAGGCCCATACTAACTACTCGAACTAAATAAAAAGGTGGTCACAATTGTGATAACAATTCCATCAACCTTTTAAGAAATATTCATATATATGTATATATACTATACCAGTGTTTCCCAACGTGGGGCCCACGCCCCACTTGGGGGCAATTTCAATTTTAAACTTACCAACTTCGAACCTAATATTAAATCACTCTGCAGTAACCATCAGAGTCAATTGTCTCATTGAATAAAAAAATTAATCTTTATCTATTAATTACGTATATCAATAAAAATAGTTGGAAATTTTTTAAAAACTGTAAAATGTTTTGCATAGGGGGGACAAAAGAAAAAAAAATTCAGCTAGGGGGGACATGAGCTAAAAAAGGTTGGGAAACACTGTACTATACCAATAAAATGAAAGCACAATTTAGCATTATTGCAATTTGTAACTAACAATAATTTTACTAATGTGAGCAAAGGGTTTCGATGAAAATAATAATAATAATATTCACTAAATAATAAGTGTCCACCTGATACTTAGCGTACACAAAGCGTACAATACGGAATGATTGTCAAATGTTTCCTGGAAACGGAAATTATTGAGGCATCCGAGACACCAATTACATTGATTTATTATAGTAGATAGTATTGTGCACTCCAGATCTAGGTACCAACCTTACTTTTTTTAATTTTAAATTTTGTTTTAATTAGCGATTACATAATAATTTTAATTTTGTTTAAATCGTTGATCACGTCATCAATTTTCATTTTTTATAAAAATTTTTTATGTCAATATACTTGAAATTAAATTCTCTATTAAATGAAACTATGACGTAATCAAAATTACGAAATTTCATTTTTTAGTGCACCATTTTTGAATTTCCACATCTTTTTAAACAACTTGATATATTTTCACTCAAACAATATACAAACCAGTTTTCCCCATTTTTATATTCAATTTCTTCAAAGGCGTCATGAAAACGGAATTTGGATTGTTGATCTGTTGTTATTTTATTTTTATAAATATTTTGAAACATTTTATTGGAATAGGCTTCTAGGGCTAATTATAGAAGCTTTAAAAATTTAAGTTGGTGTCTTTTTGAATTTTCAATGAGATTTATTTTAATTTTAAATAAAATTTTTAAAAATTTTTAAAAGTTCAGAAAAAGAAAGTATATCATTATATTATATTATATTTATAAACAATGAGAAGTAAGAAAAAGGAAATAAAAGAAAGATAGAAATGTATGTTTGGGAAGAAGATTGCTAAATTCCAGGAGATTGACAAGGACTATCTTATAGTCGAAATTTTTTTCATTGAATACATTATTTGCAGCAAAAGGCTTAAATTATCACTTTATTGTTTTAAATAATAAATGCTGCTATCAAGAAATCATTACATTATACTATTATTATTATACTACTACTACTATTATTATTATTATTATTATTATTATTATTATTATTATTATTATTATTATTATTATTATTATTATTATTATTATTATTATTATTATTTCAAAGTATCAACCAAAAACCTTTATATCTTATAAATTATTATTTAGAATTAATAGAATTGCAACATAATATTTTCTATTGAGAATTAAATATCTATTCTTCATTAAAATATATCAAATAATTTAACTAGCTGTAAACATTAAGTTTACTCAATTGTTCCGAGAAATCTATATTTTAAGTATAATTATTATTTCATTTAAAATATATTTAAAACCAGTATGTTTTAATTACAAAAATAGTTATCAATAAATCGAGTAAGGCGTATGAAATTATTTAGAATCAATAAGTAACACAAAGTGTAATAGATGTACATATGTTAATACATATTATAATAAACCCACTCACGAGCGTATACATATATTAAAACAAACACATTAACATTATTTCATACATACACAAATTAATATTACACCTAACTGCGAAATATAACATTATCTATAATCTTAAAAAAAATCAATAAATATATATTATAGGAACACACAAACTTACCTGTGTGTAGAAATTTAATGCTGCGAAATTTAACATATTTATTATAGGAATCTAAAAAGTGAGAAAAAATAATTAAGCATACAAGCACAGCACGCATAATGAAAAATACATACAAAATTAAGTAAAGTGTTTTTCATGCGAAATATACATTGATTAACATATAATTAACATATCAATATTTTTAAATTATTTAAAAAGTTCAGAATTCTGACTGAATCAGATTCTGACTGCTCTACCTTGAGCTTTAGGGAAAAAGAAGTAAATACATCGTAAGATTTAATTATAAAATAATTTAGAATATAAAATTTCTTTAGATTTACAGATATTTAGATTTACAAAATTCAAGTCCTAAAAATTACTTCAATTCAAAAACTTACCTTAAAACGATTTTTGAAAATTGAAAAAATGAAATTAAGTTAACATTGTCATTTATTAGTGACTCACCTCAGGTGGTGTGAACACCAACGTATCTTATAGACAATGTTAACTTTCGCGGTTAGGTGTATTCAATATATACAATTCATAGAAATTAAGCACATATATCAACCAATAAAAATCATACATTAATATTACATATTTCTTGCATATGAGTAATATTAAAACCGAAAAATTCATTAAATCATTAAATAATAACTTCTATTACAGTATTTTAAACTATATTCAATCACTAATTATTGCAAAATAATAAATTATTTCAGTTAATGGTGACAACATTAATAAAAATATTACAATAAATCAAAACAACATTACGGAATCTTTCAATAAATTACAATAATGTTATAAAGTATTTGTTTCGGCCGATTTCGTTTTTTGTCACGTCTGTGTGCGCGTGGATGTTGGAAAAGTTTTCGTGTTGGTGTGCGCACACAGATGCGAGGAATTGGTATTTTTTATTTTCTAATGTTTTTATTTTCTGGAAAATTGTAGAATTAGTTTTTGTTTAAAAGAGTTGCTTTATCAGGGATTGTTAAAATTGGAATCGTCAAAAGGAAATGGAACATTTGTGCTTGAATTCTATCGAATCACTTATACAGATTTCAATCAACTCAATCTATCCAAACAGTCTTATTTCTGCATCAAGGGATAAATCAATGATTATTTGGAATGAATTTGAAAGTGATGGTCAATTTGCATTGTCTGGATCATGGGACGGGACTTTAATGTTTAGAAACTTATCTGAAGGAAGACATTTATATACGTTAGAAATATGTGAGATTATTAACAAATTTATCTTGTCGCCAAACATATATTGGCTATGTGCTGCAACTGGATCGTCTATCCAGATTTGGGAATTGGAAAATAAAGTTTCGGTTGGAGATTTTGGATTATGAATAATTATTCAACGATACTGTTATTGGAATACAGTTTTCAGAAGATGATTTGATTGAAATTAAAGTTCCAATGCATTTTCTTTCCATTCAGTATTCATTAAGTTGCAATAAAGTGGGAAATTATTTCTGTGAATGGCAACAATTTATTAAATATTTTACACTAAATTATCACAAAATTATGAAACTTGTCTTTAAATTACAACAAAGTAATAACATATTTCGAAAATTTCAACAAAGTTGTAAAATATTTAAGGAAGTTGTAACAAGATTAAAAAATATTGCAACAAAGTAGTAACATATTTCGGAAATTTTCAATAAAGTTGTAAATTATTCAATCAAATTGTAACAAATTATAAAAATATTGCAACAAAGAAATAACTTTGCTTCTACCTAAGCTCATTTTTTACGTTGCAGTATTTTAAATTAATGAGTTTTTATTGTGTGATGTTCCAATATATGTGTGCATGCAAATATTTGTTTAGAATTTTCATCAGTGTATCCTCAATTTTAAATGAATGCTGTAATTTGATATATTAATTGACTGAAAGCATCATGTAAACTTTATTTCACCTCAAATTCATCACATAGATCCATGTAAATTACATATGTTAACTAAACGATCATATTTCTATAACTATGTTACTTCAAATAATTTAATAATAATAATAATAATAATAATAATAATAATAATAATAATAATAATAATAATAATAATAATAATAATAATAATAATAATAATAATAATAATAATAATAATAATAATAATAATAATAATAATAATAGTAATAATAATAATAATAATAATAATAATAATAATAATAATAATAATAATAATAATAATAATAATAACTTTGAAAATAATAATAATAATATATTCATGCAAATGATGAACAAGTTAGACAAAATATCTTGTCGGATATGTGTATTATCTATATATTTGATATGGACAGGCATGATTTAATGTTTTATCTCATTTCTAATTTAAACAAAGTAATGAAATGATGCAATACATATATATTAGAAAGATTTACGAGGAAGTCATCAAAGGCATATACTGACTTTGATATTTATGTAATGAAGTTTGGAGAACTAAAATAATGCATTCCTAATGAGTTCTATTTACTGTATAAATTTTAAAATTTAACCATTTATTTACTTAATTTAGCCCTTGTTTACCAAATATAGCCATAGATTTATTTTAACTTAAAAATTTAGACCCTAATTTACTTAACAACCAAATATAACATTTATATACATATTTATCCAATAATTTCATGTGGTCATTGATTAATTGACAAAGATTTGCATCTAAAATTAACATTGAAAAATATTACATAAAGATTTTAATCTAAAATTATAATTGAAAAATATTTCATTAAAATTTTAATTAAAAAGTTTTATTTCTCAAAAGCTGTTGGTTATTCAAACTTTTTGTTAATAAATTTATAAATCTTACTTTAATTTACTTATTACATTAATTTGCTTTAATTTTAAAATTTTAACTTTAATTAACTTATTGAAAATTCTAGACAGTAGGTAGTTAGGAGCCCGGTGGAACAATTACCCCCCCCCCCGTTACAGTAAATTATGGTCCAAATTTTGAATTACAGTAAATAATGGGTCTAAAAATTAAATTACAGTAAATTATGGCTCAAAAAATTAAATTAAAGTAAATTAAGGTCCAAATTTTAAAATTAAGTAATCAATGGTAAAAAATTTTAAATAAGTAAATTAAAGTAAATTAAAGTAAGATTTTAAAATTTATTAACAAAAAAATAGAAGGTGTTTGAGAATTGAAAATTTTTAATGAAAATTTTAATGAAATATTTTTCAATGGTAATTTTTATTGAAAATTTTTATGGAATAATTTTTTAAGTAATTTTTAATGGAAATTTTTATGAAATATTTTTCAATGATAATTTTAGATGGAAATTTTTAAGATAATTTTTAATGAAAATTTTTATGAAATATTTTTCAAAGACAAATTTTAATAATAATTCAACAACAAACCAACAACTTTGTACCAACAACCAGTAACTTACGAACATGTATTAACAACCAGATACCTACAACTAGATACCAACAACCAGTTACCTGATACCAAGTACATACAACTAGATACTAACGACCAAAAACATGCAACCAACAAGCCACTAAGTACATACAACCGACATCAACAAAATACTAAGCATTATCAACCAACTACTAAGTACCTACAACTAGTTACTAACAACCAGTTACCTGATACCAAGTACCTACAACCACCTGCCCATTAACTAGTTACTAAGTACTATCAACCAGCTATCAACTAGATACCACGTACTAACTAACTCTCAAACAACCAGATACTTACAATCAATTACCAGATACCAAGTACCTACAACTAGTTACTAACAACTAGTTACCTGATACTAAGTACCTACAACCACCTAACAAGTACTATCAACCAAATCCAAGCAACCAACTAGGTACCAAGTACTAACAACCCACAACACCCAGCTAACAACTAGCTACAACCTACCAAGTACTCACAACCAACAACAACCAGGTACTAAGCATCATCAACCAACTACTAAGTACCTACAAACTACAACTAGTTACTAACAACTAGTTACCTGATACTAAGTACCTACAACCACCTAACAAGTACTAACAACCAAAAACAAGCAACCAACTAGGAACCAGATACTAACAATCAACTAACAACCAGGTACTAAGCATCATCAACCAACTACTTACAACCTACAACCAACTAACTACCACCTACCAAGTACTAACAACCAACAACAACCAGGTACTAAGCATTAATTACCAACTACCAAGTACTAACAACAACCAGCCAACAACTAGCTACAACCTACCAAGTACTCACAACCAACAACAACCAGGTACTAAGCATCATCAACCAACTACTAAGTACCTACAAACTACAACTAGTTACTAACAACTAGTTACCTGATACTAAGTACCTACAACAACCTAACAAGTACTAACAACCAAAAACAAGCAACCAACTAGGTACCAGATACTAACAATCAACTAACAACCAGGTACTAAGCATACTCAACCAACTACTTACAACCTACAACCAACTAACTACAACCTACCAAGTACTAACAACCAACAACAACCAGGTACTAAGCATTATCAACCAAGTACTAACAACCAAGTAACTTACCTAGTACTAAGCACTGTCAACTAGATACCAAACACTTACAACCAGATGACCACATGAAATTATTGGTTAAATATGAAAATAAGGATTATAATTAGTTGTTAAGTAAATTATGGTGTAAAATTAAGTAATAAAGGATAAATAGGTAAATTAAGGAAAATTAAGGTTCAAAATTAAAAATTAAGTAACCAATGGTTTAAATTTTAAATTAAAGCTAAATAAGTAAATTAAAGTAAGATTTTTAAATTTATTATCAAAAGATTGAATAACCACCAACTTTTTTGAGAAATGTAATTTTTAATGAAAATTTAAATGGAATTTTTTTAAGTTAATTTTAAATGTAAAATTTTTTAAGTTAATTTTAATGAAATAATTTTTTAAGTTAATTTTTAATAGAAATTTTTATGGAATAATTTTTCTAAGTTAATTTTTAATGAAAATTTTAATGAAATAATTTTTAAGTTAATTTTTTAAGTTAATTTCAATGAAATATTTTTCAAAGTCAAATGAAAATTTTAATGGAATAATAATAATAATAACAATAATAATAATAATAATAATAATAATAATTCAACAGTTACCAACAATCAGTTACTAAATACTTTTAACTAGGTGCTTACAAATACTTTCAACATGATACCACGTACTAACTAACTCTCAAACAACCACATACTTACAACTAACTACTTACAATCAACTAAATATTCTTTATTGTATTTTATGAATTGTATTTTTTAATTAATATTTTTTATCTATCTTCAAAAATATGTTTAATTACAATCAGTAGAAAAACCTTTTCAAATTTAAAAAAATGTTGATTTTCATCAAAAAACAAAAACCACAACTCAATCACTTTAAAACACCAAGTGAAATTCAAAATAATTTAAATTACAATGAAAGACTATAGAATTCTAATTTACAAAACATTCTTCTTTTAAATGATAACTTATTATTGCAAAGTAAAAATCGCATTCAATAAATACTTATTGTTGATCAGTTTTATTATCTATCAGTTTTATTATTTATCAGATCTTTAAAAGAAAATATTCTTCACTTCCAATATTGATCACACTCAACCCCCACCTACTCATTAATTAGCTACCATGTACTAACCACTAGGTTTCAAACAACAACTGACTACCAAGTACTTACAACCAGCATCAAAACCCATCGAGAAATTAACAAATATCAACCTACAACTATATAACAACAATCAGTAAACAACACTGTACCAACTACCAAATACAAGATACCAACAACTTAGTACCAACAATCAACTAACCACACATAAAAATAATAGCAATTAAATACAAAATATTCTTCATCGCATACACTATTTTCTTATCAAAATCTAAAAAGTCAACCAACTACTAACAACCAACAACTATGTACTAACAAGTTGATCTTTAAAAGCAAATACTCTTCACTTGAAAAATTAGATGAAAAATTAATTGAACTCAATGCATCAATAACTTGATAAAAATTGATTAAATAATTATAAAAATTTAAATTATTCAAAATAAATATCATAAAAATTTAATTAATGGACAAGAATGAATTCTAATCATTAATCATCCAGTAAATAAAAAAATACTGATCATTCAAGTTGAATCAACTAAGTTAATAAATTAATATGAATTTTGAAATAAGATCTAATAAATAATTGATTTAGATTTTATAAATTAATTGAAATAAAATTAATTTTAATTATTTTTTTAAAAGTACTCAAATTGATTGACTGATTGCTCAATATATTCAAAAAATCAGTATAAATTCATTACAATTATCAAAGTCATCAATCTACAATAAAAATAATTATCATATATATATATATATATATATATATATATATATATATCAATCAATATGTATCAATCTGGTCTTCTGTGTTGATCTTCAGAATTGATGTGCTATTGGTTTTATTATTGAGTATAATTTGCTTCATAATCAGAAAGAGTGGGTTTCATGTTTCCATCCTTATGGGGTCGATGGCATTCTGCTATTGGTGTGGTAGGCATCATCAGTATGGGAAATGATGGGTTTTTTATTATTGAGGATAATTTGCTTCATAATCAGATTGAATGGGTTCTCTGTTTCCATCTTTATGGGGTCGTTGGCATTTTGTTATTGGTGTGGTAGGCATCATCAGTACGGGAAATGATGGATTCTATGACGTCTTCTGGCATCTGTTTTGTCAGTTTGGTGTCTAAAGAATAGGTAAATGGGTGGAGTAGGAAGACTCCTTATGCGGGAATGTAAGCGGTTATAATTCGATACGTATTATAATATATATAAGGAGAATAAGGCACGAAAGATATAATATCAATATAAACGACTAAAAAGACCATCGAATAGGCGGAATCCCTACAAGGATTCCTACAGTGACCCATTCGATGATTATCATTTTAAACTTGGACAAAATGCTAATAAAAAGACCACCGAATAGGCGGAGTCCCTACAAGAACCCCCACAGTGACCTATTCAGTGATTATGACCTTTTATGATAGTATCTTCTAGATATATATATATACATATATATGCTCCCTTTATTTGTTGGTTTGTTTTGTAAGCAATTATTTATGTTTAGATATTAATAATTGTAGTTAATAATAATAATAATAACAATAATAATAATAATAACAACAATAATAATACTAATAATAATAATAATAATAACAGTAATAACAATAACAATTATAAAAATAACAATAATAAGGAAAACAGCAACAACAAAAACCAGCAGTGTTAACACTAGGAGTAAAGTTTTAATGATGCATGTGAGGGCAATAGTGTTAGGAATAATACTAGTTATCAAAGTATATGATGTGTAGGGAGAGGGTAGCATAAGACGTAGGGTAGAAAGAGATAAAGAGGGATTATGGGTCCTTATAAGTGTGCTCTCTATATATATGGTAGCTACTTTGTATTGCAGCCGTGCATGCTATCTTTGCAAGGGCTTTGGTTTCAGATTTAGAAAGGCCTATCTTTTTTAGGATAGAGTCATTTAGGTTGTCCCAAGTTCCAAGAGTTCCTATGACAAGGGCAGACAGAGTAATCTTACATTTATGGAGGTGACCTAATTCTATGGCTAGGTTTTTATATTTGTCGAAGTTATCAGATCTAGCTCTATTGAAATTGTCCTTAGATTCATATGGTACTTTGATGTCAAGGATATGGGTATTAGAGTTTCTCTCAGATCTTATTAGGAGGTCAGGTCTCAGGGTAGTTACAATACCTACTGGTGGGCATTCGGTATCAAATTTGAAGTTTAAGCAGGTCAGGTAGTCAGAAATGGATTTTAGTACATTATTGTGTTTATTTCGTCTGGCATTAATTTTGGCTGGGCAATGATTAAAGATATGTGCCTGTGTCTCAGGATGTGCATGACAGTGCCTACAGAGGATAGATTTCTTATTTTTAAGGCGTTCCGGGGAGTAGTTGAGTTTAAGAAGGTTATTTCTTGCGCGGATAAGGAAAAGGTATTGGGGGTCCGTCAGTGTATCTGTTTTAATGAAAAACGCAGCAGTGCTACTGTCGCTAATAGTTTTAGAGATGAAACCTTGACACTTCAATTCAAACCATTTCTCAGCATGGTAGAGTCCTATGAGGGAATGCAGTTCAGATGACGTTTCATGGATATTATCTCTACTAAAGTAATTTATTCTGTTCTTATATTTAACCTCGAGTTTTATGATGTCATCTATAATTTTTATTTTGGCAGTTATCCCATACTTGAGTAAGAGTCTATTTGAAGATTTTCTGAACTTAGAGAAGAGGGAGAAGGTTGGGTAGTTGTTTGTGATATCACCATTTAGCCAGGCAATTGCAGCTTCTAGGAGGCCTTTTTCCCTAGCTTCTGTGAGCTCAGATATAACCATACGTCGGAAACTTGGGTCGTCAGAGTTGAGTATCCTAATAAGATGTACTATACTTTGTATAAGGTATTCGTCTATGGCAGATGTGAGACCAATACCCCCTAGCTTAATGGAGGCGTATAGGAAGTTGTTGTTAAGTTGCATAATTTTGTCCCACATTGCGACTCGAAAGATCTCTTTTAATTTCTGGTCATATCCATGGTGGAGTAGTCTGCCTCTTTGTTGCCTTTTCGAGTCAAGTGTCATGTGGTTGATTACACAGTTTCTAAGAGTGAAGATAAGTCTAGAGTGTATAAAGATTTTGTAAGAGGAGATTTTTTGAGCCGGATGTAGGTGAGATTCGAAGATTTTAGCTGTGTCATTTAACGCAANTTATTTTTATAAAAGTTATGACTTTATTATTCAAAAAATACCACGCAGTAATAAATATTTATTAAAATAAAACTCAAACTATACAATGATCGTCACCAAACTTTTCTTTGGCTTTTATAATCTTCCAGATTTGTTTGATTTAGCCTCTGCTTACATCAGCTATCTACAATAAATAAATTTGGTGTAAAAACTGATTCATCAATAATCCCGAGAATAGGTAAAATGTTTCATATGGATAAGAACTCATAAGATTTCATGCATCAAGATGATAATTCAGGAGTAAAGCAAAGTGGGTGCTTTGCTATTCAAAAGCCACAATATCATGAATATTCTAATGGCATGTTAGAGAATGGTCAAACAATCAAAAACATTTTGATGTGATTATCAGGACAATGATGACATTCACAAAATGCACAAATATATGATAAGAAAGATAACTAACAACATTGTAGATCTCATATATGACAAAAGGCCCCCACTTAAAGGGATTTTATATATAGAACTCATTAGGAATGCATTATTTTAGTTCTCCGAACTTCATTACATAAATATCAAAGTCAGTATATGCCTTTGATGACTTCCTTGTTAATCTTTCTAATATATTTGTATTGCATCATTTCATTACTTTGTTTAAATTAGAAATGAGATTCATCATTAAATCATGCCTGTCCATATCAAACATCTAGATAATACACATAACTTCACCTTCACTTGCATGCGCTGTGACACAATTCTTTTTGAGTTCTTGTTCAAAACTGACACTTGTCAGCATTCCATCTGTTACGACTGCACCGTTCACATATTGACATGTGAAACGGAAAACCTCACGACAACTGTCCAGATGTATGATAACAACATGAAATCGTTGCAATCCTTTTCCAAGTCTCAATTTCTCTCTTTAGATATTCCTCAAATGTTTTACGATGAATTATACGAACGAGAAATCTTGAAACTTCAACATTACGACTGGCCTTTCAACATGCTAGAAATGCGAGTGAACAATTTGTTGTTAGAAATCAAAGTTATTGCAGAAGATTTCCACAGAAATAGAAAAGTTTTGACTTCTGAGAATTTCAGTTTTTCTGAACGAGAAAGACAGGAAATTATTGAACAAGTAAAACTCAATGCCAACAAATACAAAGAAACAATGGAAAAATACAAAGAAGAAATCGGATTGATGAAAATGGATCTAATAAATGAAATGGAAAAGGTTTCATTTTACACATTGATAAAGGAAGAAATGTTCCAAGAAATTGTAAAAGCGCTTTATGAGCGTTGGTTAAATTTGATTGGTCGAACCAATTGTATGGCGATGACAATAATGGAGATTGCGGATAAAGATAAAAAATTAATGATAGAATGCGATCGGGTTCTGCATGAATGATTTCAAATGATATTATGTCGCAGAATCAGATCTGATCAAAATGACATTGATCTAGTAAACAACATAATATTGAATAAATAATTTTTAAAGGAGGAGTTCAATTTTTTTTATTATTTGTTGTAATGATATATTTTTATATTCTTTTCCTTTAATTCTATTTTTTTATATAATGTTTATTATAAATTTTCATTTATTTCTTTGAAATAGCCTAAAATAACTTTTTTAATAATAAAAATTAAAAACAATTTACTCAGTGAAAATGCTTAAAAATCTTAATTCGTTGAAGTAAAAATACTAGAAATAAGAAATATTAAAAAAGCAAATCTATTCCTAAGCTTATGAATTCATTGCTACCAACAACAACAACAACAACAACAACAACAACAACAACAACAACAACAACAACAACAACAACAACAACAACAACAACAACAACAACAACAACAACAACAACAACAACAAAGAACACCATTAGAATATATGCGCATGATTAAAAAAATAAAAATGCATGTGCAAGAAATGCTCGACGACGACTTGAAAATTCCGAATTGTTTCATGAATTAACATCAAAAGCAGTAGGAAGATTGCGTCAATTTAATCGAACTAGTAGAATGCGAGAAATTCAACAAGATCCAGAAAGGCGACAACCTATAGAATTAATACGTTTTATGCATTTTGATGAACAATACCAACGACAACGAGAAGATGAAAGTGATGATAATAATTCAACCGATGATGATAGTGAAAATGAAAATGAATATAATAATAATTGAAATATTCGAAATAATAGCCAACAAAATTATAGTGATGATGGTTATACTGATGATGATTACATTGATGAACAAGAAGAAGTAGAACTGAATAGTGATAATCCAATAATAGTCATTAGATATTTCTACGAAAATTTTTAAAATTTTTTTGATCAGTGGTGGCCAACCCAAATCAATCGAAGGGCCAAATTTTCGGAAAAATACTATCACGGGCTACAATAAAGTCATTTAAATAAATATAACTCGTTTTACGATTCAAGTAAACTTAGAATCAATCTTTTAAATTAAAAACATGCTTAATTCGAATATGAATTCTAAAAAAGACAATTATTGATTTGATGTTGAAAATTGTGTCCGGGCCACATCAAAACGCTTCGCGGGCCACCGGTTGGCCATGGCTGTTTTAGATCATCGTTTCCCAAAGTGGGTTCCGTGGACTGATAGCAGGGGTTCCGCGAACTTTTTGTAAATAAATAATTTATAAAAAAAAATATTTATAAATAAAGATTAATAAATAATTCTCGATTTTATTCGATCCAATTAAAAATTAGTTTTAATAATATTTGATAAAGAGGTAAGTTATTTTTTCAATTTTTGAAAAAAATCGTATGAGTATTTATTATCGATAAATTTTGTGAATAGTTAACCCAAATTTTTGTGATGATAATATTTGTGATGATAATATTAACATTCCCGATATTAAAATTCTAAGATTTTTGTAAATAGGGTTCCGTCAAAAATTTGAAATCACAAAGGGTGCCGCGGCGAAAAAACTTTTGGGAAACGCGGTTTTAGATGATACAAAATTGAACAAGGATAAATGGCAAGTATTTTTGGAGACTTGTTCAATTCTTCAACTCACACAGTTTCAAGAATATTAGATTTTAATTTATTATCAAAAAGAATGTTTCAAGTATATCATGAATCATTTAATGAAACATCGGACATGGCTGAATTTAAATTCAGTGGAATTGTTCGATTCATCAAAGATGATTTTAAAAAATTAAAAAGAAGTAGATTTGGAAAGGGATCAAACTTTAAATACAAAATTAATGAATACAAGGGTCGTTTTAGTTAGATTCCTTCAGATGTGTAATTGAAATGATTCGTCGTCATTTACAGGGAGGAACACATTTAGAAATTAATGAATTTATTAAAAATGTTTTACATAATCAAGATAAAATTCGAGTTGAAAATAATAATGATTACGTGATCCGAGTTGATGGTAGAACAAGAAATGGTCGAGCTACAAGAAAGCAAAATACATGTAAATAATCAAAATGAATTTGTAATGAAATTCAACATTCGTATAAATAAATGGTGTTTAATTTCAAAAGCGCATCATCAAGGTGTATTGGAAATTTGGAATTTACAATGGTGTAAATTGTCATGTTTGAACTTACATGTCTTGTACTGAAATTATTCTAACTACAAGATACGAAGTATTCTTGTACAAAAATCCAAGTTATCGTGGTGATATAATGACTACTTCAAAAATACCAAGTTTTTGTACGAGTCTACATTTAAAAATTGTGTATTATAATCCAAAAGATTTTCACATGTATCCAAGAAATAATATAAACGAATATCATTTTGATTCAATTATTCACTTGTATGAAAAGCATTTTTGTTCAATTGGCAAATGACAAAAAAAAGAAGGAATAGCTGAAATTAAACAACATTATATTAAGCAACATGTAGAATGCAATCCCGAAAATGTTCAACACGTTTCAGAATATAAAACAAACACAATCTAAACTTTTTTTTTCCAACCTGCGGGGCGCACCCCCCTAGGGGGCGCGACACTGTTGCAAGGGGGCGTGTAGATGTTTTTAAAATCTTGTTAATGAATACAGATCAAATAGGTTAAAAAATAAATCAGTAGTATATTTAATTTACAATTCTTGTCGGAAATTTTTCAAATATGAATGCGAAATTATTTCATTAAAAATATTCTCAAAACAAAATATCTCATTTTCTTTTTTCAATCCGAGCACTAATAGAGCATGAAAACAAAAGATAAGTACTTGCATCATTCGAGTATTCTCGTACTTACGCACGCCAAACTTCAGAAATAAGAAGCATCTGATTGTTTATATTCTATAAACAAAAGTAGTTGTTCATAGTGCTCACGATAACAACTTCAATACATAGATAAAACACTTTGATTTGGTATTTTAAAATATAAACATACAGATAGATATCATAACTATTATAATAGTACCTTGTTAATTAAAAAATGCTGATATAATTCAAGGTAGTTTTTCGAAACTAGCGCAAAATTTCGAATCTGTAAACATAAAATAACATTTATTTTGACCTTCATCTACTTCTTTTTTTTCATTTATATCGATTTTTTACTTTATTTTATATTCACCAATAACATTTTAATGGAGTAATATGAATATTGTTTTTGTAGTAATTCACGGTTAAGTAAAAATGGCACAAGATATTTTTTTATTGTTTATATTCATTAATAAAATTTGTTAAAAAATTAGTTTTTAATTCTACATTTATAAATTATCCAAATTAAGACTGATATTTTATTTAAAAGGTAATATTGATTTAATTGTATTGTATTTTAAATTAATATAAAAGGCTTGATTTAAAATAATACCCCCTTTAGATGGATAAATACGTAACTAGCTTTAAAAGAAAATCAAATGAAGCTGAAGCTGAAGCAGAAGCAAAGAGCGAAAGTAAAGAAGAAGAAAATTTCGTAAGCATATCTTCACAAATTAGTAAACTTAAATATAGAAAATATGACCCAGTATACTTATCATTTGGATTTACATATAAGATTATTAATGGAAAAGAGCATCCATTGTGTTTACTGTGTATGAATACTTTGGCCTCAGACAGCATGAGGCCAAATAAGTTAAAACGACATCTTGAAAAAGTACATGGTGATCACGTTGGTAAGACGAAAGAATTTTTTCAAAAAAAGTTAGAAAGTTTAAGTAAACAACAAGAAATGTTTCTAAAGACCATGTCTATATCACAAAAAGCATTGCTTGCGTCATATAAAGTTTCTTATAGAATTGCCAAATGCAAAAAACCACATTCGATAGGTGAAACTCTGGTGTTACCTGCAGCCATTGATATGATAGAAACTATGCTTGGAGAATCATATGCTGACCAACTTAAAATAATTCCCCTTGCAGATAACACGGTTGGAAGACGAATATCAGATTTATCCGAAGATCTTTGCGACCAATTAATAGAAAAAGTAAAACTATCTTCTTTCGCATTGCAAGTAGATGAAGCTACTGATGTTATTAAGGATGCACACGTGATAATATATGTAAGATATGTTGTTGAAACCGATATTAAAGAAGACATGTTGTTCTGCAAACCTATTGAATTTAATACTACAGCAAAGGAAGTTTTTAAAATCATTGATATTTTTTTTAAAGAAAATGGCATTCTATGGGAGAACTGTGTTGGGCTATGCACAGATGGAGCTCCATCCATGACTGGAAAAAACGCTGGTCTACAGGCACTAGTTCGAAAGGTGGCTCCTCGTGCAGTTTGGACACATTGCATGATTCATAGACAATCACTTGTATCAAAAAATATGAATGAAGATCTCCTCACAGTATTTGAAATTGTTACAAGAGTTGTAAATTTTATTAAAAATAGCCCATTAAGAGCAAGGATTTTTGCAAAATTGTGTGATGACATGGGTTCAGAATATAGATCACTTCTATACTATTGTGAGGTACGATGGCTTTCACGTGCTAAAGTACTTCAAAGGGTGTTTGAGCTAAAAGATGAAATCGCTATATTTCTTAGTGATAATAATAGAGATGAAGCACATTTGTTTTTTGATACGAAATTCCTTGTTAAACTTGCGTATTTAGTTGATATTTTTCAAAAACTTAGTATTTTAAATAAATCAATGCAAGGGGCTCAATTTCATACTTTTACGCAGAAAGACAAGATCACTGCATTTATCAAAAAAATAGAACTGTGGATAATATGTTTAAAAAATAATAACTTTGACATGTTTCCAACTTTTAAACTTACCTGTCTCGCTGAAGAAATAGAAGAAAGTAAAATTTTTATTAACAATCATTTGACAAGTTTACAGAAGCAATTTTCGTTGTACTTTAAGGATCTAGACATGTCCAAATATGAATGGATTAGAAATCCATTTATGATTGAGGAATATAATGATTTTAACCTTACGACAGCAGAACAGGAAATGATTATTGATTTATCTAGTGATAGCACATTAAAGCAGATGTTTTATGATGTAAATAATATTGTTACATTTTGGCTAAGAGTAAAGGACGATTTTCCCACTTTGACAAATAAAGCTTTAGAAATTTTATTGCCATTTGTAACATCTTATTTGTGTGAAACTGGCTTTTCTACAGTAGCTGTTCTAAAAACGAAGCATCGATCTCAATTAATGATAGAAAAGGAATTGAGAACCGCGATTTCTTCAATGATACCACGATTTGAGAAGATTTGTGCAGGAAAACAAGCTCAAATATCGCATTAAATTTTTATGTTGTAGTATTTGGTTATAAATTCATTGTTTCTTTTGTTATTAAATTTCTTATAATAAATATATTATATTTTTACATAATATAGTATATTGTTTTCTAGACCATTAGATAAATGATAATATCAGTTATTTATTTATGAAATTTTATTTTTAGATTAATTAAAGAAAATCAATATCTGTTTTTAAAGGAGGCGCATTAATTTTTCTTTAAAAAGGGGGGCGTCGATACAAAAAGGTTGGAAACCACTGATCTAAAGCATCTCCAGATGAAAACCAAGATTATTTTAAACCTTGGAAAGCTGGATTAATTTCCCTCCATGATGTGCAAGATTCTTTGGGTGAAAATTTAGAATACAAAAACATTGAAGCAAATCAAGATCATGTAAAAACAAAAGCAAAAATATTTACTGGGTTTGATTGTATAATTAAAATGTTTCAACATCTAGGAAAAATCCCAAACTTGACAAAAGCAATTTTGATTGGACACAACCAGGGTTACCAACTCGACCATTTTCACCCGAAGACTTCGGGTTTGATGTGGTAACTTTAGGTCTTCGGGTTGAACACTTATTTCTTCGGGTCTGACTCGTTCCAGACTTGGTAACCCTGTAATGCATTTATTGAAAGAATTTTTTCAATAATGAATTCCGTTTCGAGAGATGAACGAAATAAAATGAGAATAACGCTTATTAAAGCTGAACTTTCTGTAAGAATAAATTTCGACATGAAATGTGAAGATTTTCTTTACATATTTAAAAACACCAGAACAAAAATATTTACTTGAATGTTCATTAAAAACAACAAAATATAATTTAAGAATTAATTATATTTTCTGAAATTCCTAATTTTTTTTATGTTTTCTTATTGAATAAATTTTGTTGTTTTATGTTTTATTGTTATTGAATAAATATATTTTGTTTTATATTCATATGTATTTATTATACATTATTAAATCTTCGAATGTAAAAATAATTTCTTCGGATCTGACTCGTTCCAGGCTTAATTACCCTGGACACAACGCAAGTAAATTTGATAATTATTTACTTTTGCAACAACATGGTGTTATTCCATTCAAAATATTAAAAACATCACAAGGAATAATCAACTTGAAATATAAAAATATTTATATATCAAAAAATAATCAAACATTTATAAAAAATAAATTTCTACAGAAACATCCAAAAGATTGTATTTAAATGTTCAGAGAATCACATAAAAAATAGTTTGGATAAAATTTGTAAAGCATTCAAACTCCCAACAAATTTATCCAAAACAAGTCCAGGCGGAGAATTGAATCATGATGACATTACACTTGAAAATTATATCCATCATAGACAACAATGGGAGCCATATTTAAAGCTAGATGTAATTTCACTAGCAATAATAGTTATACAATATTCTGGAATAATGGAAAACTTGGATGGACAAAAAAACATGTCAACTTGCATGTCTAGTCCATCTCTTGCTTTGCGAGGTTGAGTTAAACATTATACCCAATCTCAAATTTTGAAACCTGTTCATCATCGTGAAACCATCTCAACACATGCTGATCCATATGTTACATGGTTTATTCGCAACTCAATAAAAGGCAGAAGGGCATCCGCAAATACTAACACATTTGAATCACCTACATGGCAAAGGGTTGTGAATATAATCAACAAGGGTTTGGAATTGAATAATTTCAATCAAGAATTTCAAGAATCTGAATTGCTCAAATCATGGAATGAAAATATTGTATTTACAGCATTTAGTTTATTACAACAAGATTGTGGGTAAAAATTATTGCAAGTAACCAAGACACAAGAATATTCAACTCGACGAAAAAAATGGATCGAAAAAAATTCTTGGGTTTTGTCAAGTGGATATTAAGCCATTTTCAAATGGTTACAAGATGATGGAGCTAGAATTAGAAAATACAACACGACAAGGAACGAACGTTAACTTGTTAAAATCAAAAGAAATTTTTTAAAAACTCAAGAAGCAATTCTAAATCTTGAATGGATTGATCAAGATCTTTTAAGGGCATTTGATGTAACAAGTTTGTATCCTTCAGCAATGGCTGATGTACTTTCAGAATCTCCAAATGTATCAAGTGCCATTGGATTTAATCCATCTAAGGAAGTTGAAATATTAAATTTTTTTAACACTCAAACATTTAGACCAAAAACAGGATTTTTCAAAGTTGGATATTATTATCCCCGAGAAAATTTCTTACAACATGCCCATATAAAAGAAACTGTTGTCAATTTCTCGAGGTGGTTCTACAAGTGATAATTATAGGCTGAGTAATTTTAGATAATTTTTTAAATTTTTTAATATTTTTATTATATATTACCCAAAATATCATTTTTAATGGGTCAGCGAGTCATCTATTTTTGACATTTTAATCAACCAAATTTGGGGGGTCGGCTTATATGCGAGTCTATACAGTAAATATTACAATTGTAGAAAATGAATAATCTGAAAATGAAAATACATCAATCGAATCAATCGAATCAATAAGAAAACGAGGAAAAAACACAAGGTAAATCGATTTATAAATGGTTATGTTCAAGATACGCTAAATAATGTGGATATTCAAGAAATTGTAAGAACAGGTGGAAAAATAGTTAGAATTTTTGAAGGAATAATATATCAAGAAAATTATAGCACTTCACCTTTTACAACTTTTATAAATACATTATTTAATTCAAGATTGAAATGCAAGGGCAAATCATTTCTAGATGAAAATAGTGTTTCTAGTCGCGTGTTGGGTCCCGTAAAATTATGACTTTTGAAATGTCTTTCACCTGGATATTTTTCAGTTCTAAAAGGCTTTAATAATATAGATGTTATTTTTGATGATTGTAAATCACCTCCAATTCTTTCAAATTATTCAAATGCTTTTTCAGTTTTGAAATGATAAGACTTGTTTGCTTTTGATAAATATTCGGAGCATGGATTGCAATAAAATTTTTCATTATTATTTTTCTAATCATTTTTTATATATACATAATGGTGCATAGGTACATTGGTTCACCGGGTTAATACAAAGGCTTCAACAGGATCATATCTATTTTGGAGAATTTAATGTTTTGATGTATTTAAAATGGAAACACAGAATGACAATCCTCTTTAGTATAAATACTTTTTATAACATTCTTGTACAAGTTTTAAATTTATTTTTCTTTTCAATGAATTATTAGGCCAGTGGTTCTCAATTAAAATAAAAGCACGGAAAACCATTCACATGATATTTTTACGCGGAACACTGACATAAAAATACTTGCCCACAATGAGTGACCAATCACGAATTACTATAAATCTGTCGTGAATGTAAACAATGCCTTCTTATAAACAAAACAAATACCACGGGCAACAATAACAAGCAATAAAAACACTTTTATATTTGTATGTTTATATATCTGTGTAACAGCTTTCTTATTGAATCATCTTATAAAAAATTAGTTGAGGTTTTTGATGATATGGATCTTAAATGCAAATTTTAAGATAAAATGTCATTTTTTTCGCGGAACACTGAAAGCGTAATCGCGGAACACTACGGGTTGAGAACCACTGTCCTAGGCTTAGGAATAGGCTTGCTTTTTTTAATTTTTTTACATTCCATTTTTATAATATAAAATTTGACAATACTGACAATTTCAACCGGATATATTTAACTGAGTATAAAATTTATAAATTGTTGATTTTTTGTAATTTTTTAATTTAATACACCTAGTACCAAGTGCTTGTTTTTCTGGGTAGGTAATTTTACAAATTTACAAATTTACAATTTTCATGTTTTATGATTTTTATATATTTTTTCATTTAATGTGCCTAGTAAAAAGTGCCTGTTCCTCCTGGTTGGTAATTTTATTTTCTTATATGGGGTATGAAATTACACAAGGTATAAATATAAAAAGTATTTTTCATTAAACATGCCTAGTAGCAAGCGCCTGATTCTTTCGGGTCGGTAATTTAATTATTTTTTTTTCCTAGTAGTATATACGATTTCTTATAACGTGGAAATGAAAAATAAAATTTTCTAGCTTCCGGAGTATAAGAAATCGTATTTACTACTTCTAACATTTGAAAAATATTATTTTTTTAAATAGCAATTTTCGAACTCCTTACAAGGGGTATTTTCATTCTCCTTTCCATCACCATCATCAAAATTAACAACTGGGGTAAAATTATAATAACTTGACCAAGTTTCATTTTCTCAGATTTTTGGATATCGCATGATTTCATTTGAAAACTATTTATTAAGTCAAAATTTATTTTCTCACAAAAAGAAGTATTAATGTTCGTAGTAATTTCAGCTTTCAAATCTCGAGGAGTGACAAATGTTGAAGTCCCGTAAATATATTAATTTGTTTAAAAAAATGGATTACCCGAATTTATATTCTCAGAAACCCATACCTGTTTGAGGTGATCTCTCAATTATTTCATTTAGTTTTCTAACTGATAACAATAACAATCCCATATAAGATAAAAGGCCCCACTTCAATGAACTCATTAGGAATGCATTATTTTAGTTCTCCGAACTTCATTACATAAATATCAAAGTCAGTATATGCCTTTGATGACTTCCTTGTTAATCTTTCTAATATATTTTTATTGCATCATTTCATTACTTTGTTTAAATTAGAAATGAGATTCATCATTAAATCATGCCTGTCCATATCAAACATCTAGATAATACACATAACTTCACCTTCACTTGCATGCGCTGTGACACAATTCTTTTTGAGTTCTTGTTCAAAACTGACACTTGTCAGCATTCCATCTGTTACGACTGCACCGTTCACATATTGACATGTGAAACGGAAAACCTCACGACAACTGTCCAGATGTATGATAACAACATGAAATCGTTGCAATCCTTTTCCAAGTCTCAATTTCTCTCTTTAGATATTCCTCAAATGTTTTACGATGAATTATACGAACGAGAAATCTTGAAACTTCAACATTACGACTGGCCTTTCAACATGCTAGAAATGCGAGTGAACAATTTGTTGTTAGAAATCAAAGTTATTGCAGAAGATTTCCACAGAAATAGAAAAGTTTTGACTTCTGAGAATTTCAGTTTTTCTGAACGAGAAAGACAGGAAATTATTGAACAAGTAAAACTCAATGCCAACAAATACAAAGAAACAATGGAAAAATACAAAGAAGAAATCGGATTGATGAAAATGGATCTAATAAATGAAATGGAAAAGGTTTCATTTTACACATTGATAAAGGAAGAAATGTTCCAAGAAATGGTAAAAGCTCTTTATGAGCGTTGGTTAAATTTGATTGGTCGAACCAATTGTATGGCGATGACAATAATGGAGATTGCGGATAAAGATAAAAAATTAATGATAGAATGCGATCGGGTTTTGCATGAATGATTTCATATGATATTATGTCTCAGAATCAGATCTGATCAAAATGAATTTGATCTAGTAAACAACATAATATTGAATAAATAATTTTTAAAGGAGGAATTCAAATTTTTTTTATTATTTGTTGTAATGATATATTTTTATATTCTTTTCCTTTAATTAAAAATTAGATTCTATTTTTTTATATAATTAAGTATTATAGATTTTTATTTATTTCATTGAAATAGCCTAAAATAACTTTTTTAATAATAAAAATTAAAAACAATTTACTCAGTGAAAATGCTTAAAAATCTTTATTCGTTAATTTAGAGAATATCTAAGAAATCCTTAGTAAGGATAAATCAACTATATCAATATTTATATAACAAAATCTAGTTGCTATTTTTGGAAATATTACTACAAATTTTAGTTTATTTATATTAAATTACTCACATGACTAATTATAAAATGAAATATTAATTCAGATTTCTCTAAAGAAAATGAACATTTGGAATTCTCATTACAATTTTTAAAAACAAGTTCCAAACATTAGAATTCTCAACACGAATATTATAAGCATTACAAATCTCCCAAATTTTAATGCTACTATACGAAATTAACGATCCAAACAGTTGCTTAATCCAATAAATAGTTGGTTTTGTGCATTTTTATCTGTAAATAAATTTGTCATAAGTTGTATTAATATTTACTAACTAATTTTATATTCACATGACATTCGTCTCAGCTGTCCCAATATATTATTTTACTGGAGACTCGGTTGGGCTCTATGGACGTCGCACATGATTGCCTTTCAATAATATTGAACAAGTAAAACTAAATGCCAACAAATACAAAGAGACAATGGAAAAATACAAAGAAAAAATCAGATTGATGAAAATGGATCTATTAAATGAAATGGAAAAGGTTTCATTTTACACATTGATAAAGAAAGAAATGTTTCAAGAAATGGTAAGAGCACTTTGTGAGCGTTGGTTAATTTTAATTAGTCGATGCATTTCTATGGCGATGAAAATGATGGAAATCGCAGATGTAAATAATAAATTAATAATAGAATGCGATCGGGTTCTGCATGAATGATTTCATATGATATTATGTCTCAGAAGCAGATCTGATCAAAATGACATTGATCTAGTAAACAACATAATAATAATGAACATAATAATAAACAACATGATAACAGATATTAAAAGAAAGCTAATCAAGCAGTTGAGAAATTAAACTAGTAATATCGAATTTTATTCGTGTAAAATATGCAATATGTTTAATAATAAATCTAAAATTCATGTTGGTTTGTGTTCTGATTTCTTTATCCATTTACAATTAATGCGTTTAATATATACATACATACTTTCTGTAATCTTTGTGTTCAAGTTCGTGAACTTTAACAACTAAAAAGATTGACCAATATTAGTTAGCACATTATGGACTGTATGAGTAAAACAGGTAAATTTTGATTTTAAAATTGTATTAAAATTTGTTTTGATAATTATTGGAAAAGTGAAGATTTGTTGATAAAATCATTGGATCATTGGATCAGTGGTTAAACGGGAGTGATTTATCATAAAGTCATTCATCCAAGCTAACCACTGGTTTGAGCTATAAATTTAGTTTATATTCTAATTAAATATTAACTTCAACCAATTTGAGGCCCCGTTGTTGTACTTCTATATACCAAGTTATTATATATATATTTGAAGGTGTCGTTTGGTGGTAATGGTCCTACCACATCTGTGTGTATCGTTTCAAAAACTTCGCTGCTTGGTAAGTTTACTTTTTGTGTTTTGAGTTTTGTTGTTGTTTTGTTTAGTTGACAGCTGTGACAACTCTTGACATAGTTTTTGATATCTTTCCGCATGTTAGGCCATATATAGTTGTTATGTATTAACTCGAATGTTAATTTGTTTCCCGGGTGATTAAACATGTGTATCTTTCCGATACAGTTTTGGCGGAGTTCCTCCGGGAGTAATGTTCGTTTGTTGCTTTCGTTGGAGACGTCGTGCCATACTCCGTTGAGTTCTTGTAGTTTCAAACTGCGTTTAGTGGGGAGTTTGTTAATTGTTTCGTTTTGTTTGGATTTAATTTGATCCAATTCGATTATCTCTTCGAAATCTAGGGAGTTTATGTCACTTTCATTTCTTGATAGAGCGTCCGCTGCTATGTTTGATTTTCCCGCTACGTAATTTATTGTACAGTTGAATTGTGAAATGAAGTTGATTTGTCTGATCTGCCTTGGTGAGGGATTCTTCATTTCGAATGCATTAGTTAGCGGTTTGTGATCTGTAAATATTTTGAAGTTTCGTCCTTCGAGTAATGTTGGAAGTGTTTGATTGCTTCATGTATTGCTAGGAGTTCTCTGTCGAATGTTGAATATCTTGTTTGGTGTGACTTTAGTTTTTTAGAGAAGAATCCTAGTGGTTGTTTGCCGTATTTGTTTTCCTGGAAAATTGTTGCGCCCATTGCAAAACCTGAACCATCTGTTAGTTGGTAATCTAGCTCTGGATCTGGGTAACCGAGTAGTGTTGCCGTTGATAGGCTTTCTTTGGCATTCTCGAAAGTATCGGTTGTTTGTTGTGTCCAGTTTATTGTGACATTCCGTTTTGTTTTGATAAGGTCATTTAGTGGTGCTAGTAATTTGCTGCAGTTTGGGATGTAAGAATGGTAAAAGTTTACCATTCCTAGAAATCTCCTCAGCTCTCTTGTGTTTGTCGGCAGTTTGTAATTTTTTATGCTGTTTATTTTGTTTTCAATTGGTTGTGTTCCTTTGTCGTTCAGCGTGTGACCAAGGAAATTTATTTCAGCTTTCAAGAATTCACATTTTTGTATGTTTATTTTCAATTTTTGATTTGTTCAGCGTTTCGAACACTTTTTCGACGTCTTTTAGGTGTGTTTCTTTGTCTGGGCTAGTTATTAGGATGTCGTCTAGGTAAGCGATTGTATTTTTATTGTTTTGCATTGTTTGGTCCATGAATCTTTGGAAAGTGGCTGCGGCGTTTCGTAAACCGAAAGGCATTCTATTGTATTCGAACATTCCTATCGGTGTTGTTATTGCTGTCTTTTTGACGTCCTCTTTTCTAATTGGTATCTGGTGATATGCTTTTTGCAAGTCTATTTTTGAGAAGTATTTGGCGCCGTTTATTCGGTTTATTATGTCTTTTATTATAGGTAATGGGTAGCTATCTGGTTCAGTTATTTTATTCAGAAGTCGGTAATCGCCACAGACTCTCCATTCGCCATTAGCTTTTTGTTTTAGCATCAGTGCTGAAGAGTTTGAATGTCTGACTATGTTGTTTTCTAATAGTTCGTTGAAAATGTTTTTTGTGATATCTATTTTTTTGGGATCCAGTGGTCTTACTTTTGCATGTACTGGATTTCCATTTGTCAGTATTGCGTGTTCGGTGGTTTGTTCTGATTTGTCATCGAATTGGACTGGTTCCATTAGTTCTTTGTATCGTTCTAGAAATTTTGTTGATTTCTGGTGTAATTTTTTCTAGATTAGTTTTGTTTTTTGTGTTTAAGGTTACTACGCCTATGTCAATTTTTGGTTTCTCTCTGTTGCTCATGATGTGTTGTGATGTTGCTGTATCGGTATTTTCTAATATTTGTTTGCTTTTGCAATCCACTAGGAGGTTGTATTTTGTTAGGATATCTGCTCCTATTATTGCTTGTTGCACGTCAGCTATTGTGAATGTCCAGTTGTAATTTTTTTTGTTTATATTCAGATTAAGTGTTTGTTGTCCGAATGTTTTGATGCTTGTTCCGTTGGCTGCTGTTAAAGGTTTATCTGCAGTTTTTGTATTTTTATACATGTAGTGTGGCAGTAATGAGATCACCGAACCGGTGTCTATTAGAAATTCTGTATTATTTGAGTGCACCCAAAATGTATTGTTTTTGCCACCTAATGTGGGTGCTATCATTGGTGACTTTTTTAGTTTTCCTGCTCAGTTTTGTGATAGTCGCAGGGTTTTACGCATTTGTATGCCTTGTCACCGAATTTGTTATGAAAGTAGCAGTAGTTTTTGTTTAGAAAATCGTTTCTTGATTCCCTTTCTGTGCTGTTGTTTCGGTAATTGTTGTAGCGGTTTGGGGAGTTTGACCGGTTTCGGTAATGATTGTTTGGGGATTGTCTGCGGCTGAAGTTTTGCCTGTTGTTTCCGTCTGGAGATTGGTTGTCGTTTTGTCTGTTGTGAATGTAATATGGTTGGTCTTGTGTTGTAGTTATTTCTGTTGTATACGTCTGTAGTTTTGTTTGAATTGAAATTTTGCTTGTTGCATTTTTCTTTTATTTCGGCCAGTTCTGCTTTTATTTGTCGGTTTTCGATTATTATTTCGTCGAATTTGCTAATTAGTGTGTTTATTAGTTTGTTTGATAATTCGTTCGGTTCGGTATTTTTGTTGTTTGTCGGGTTATTGTAGTTTGTTTTATTTCTGTTGTAGTTTTGGGTACTACAGATTGTGGGGTAGATTTCTTCGTTTATTTTATCCGCTATGTCAGCGAGTGTTTCGACCTCAGCGTTGCTGCTTGCGGCAAGGATTCGTCTGATTTCCGGTAGCATAGCGCGCATGAAGAATTCTTTCACCAATTCGTTGGAACCGGAGTTTGTTATGTTTGGTTGTAGATATTCTAGTTTTTGTTTCAATTGTCGTAGGAAATCTGTGGGCTTGTTGTCCCCTAACTGTGTATTGTTGAGGCATGACTCTAGCATTTGCCTTCTGTTGACCTTGTTTTTGTTGGTCAATATGTTACACAGTTTTGTAAAAGTGTCGTCGTCTTTTGATATTTTATCTATTTGATCGGCGATTTCGTTTAATTTGTTGCTTGGTAGTGCCACTATTATGTTGGAGCATAGGGATTTTGTTGACTTGACTTCCGATAGCATTAGGGTTAGTTTCGCGAATTCTAACCATTTTTGCGGTGTTCCGTTGTCATCTCTGAAATAGTTGGGGATTTTTGTTTTTTGGGTTGATTATTGAATTGATAGTATGTGTGTTTTCTGGGTTGGTGTTTGGGTTGTTTCTGATGTTTGAGTATTATCGTAGTTGTTGGGTATTTGTGAAATATTTGTTGGGTTTGTTTGATTTGATGCCATTATTTGTTTTGTTGATGTTTTTTTATTGCTTGCTGTGTTAAAAAAAATTGAGATTGTTCAAGGGTATGGTTTACTGTGTTCAGCCAAAAGAGTCGCTATCCTTTATACTTCTATAATAAGTATGCTGAAAGGCGTAGTGATTGAAGAACGAATGTCGAATGCGTGTGTGTTGTATATATATTTTATTCTGACACCAGTTATTATGGTTGGATGTGGTATTATGTAATATATTTGTGTATTATATTTGTGTGTTATATTTATTTTGTGTATTATATTTGTGTTGATGAGTACGTGTGTCTGTTTGGATATTTGATGAACCCGACAGAGTCTCCGTTAAAAATTGTGGCGGGACAATCGGGGTGCGTGTGTATCTGCGTGATTAAGAAACCCAAATAAAAATGAATAATAAATCAACAATAAATGATACTAAACAATAACCACTTTTATTTAAATAATAAAAATTTAAAGCAACCTTTGTTATTTTCCTGGTAGTTTATTCTCACTTTTCTTATCAAGTAGATTTGTGGATCGTCGTGGAACAATTCAGGACAGAAGATCACAGTCGAAATCGATTTTGATATGAGTGGAGGATCTGGATGATTTATTTTTTAAAGCGTTTATGTCCTTTCACTGATATTTCAGTTTTCTTTTAAATTATATTTAGAAGTCGGAAGATTCAGTTTATAATTCGTATATTTTCTCCTGATAATTTTTAGTTGTTCATTAAATTATATTCGGGAATAGAACTGTTCGGCCTTTCAGTCGTTTGTTCTTTTAAATAATCCTCAGCTATTCCTTAAATTTATGTTTAGGAATTGACCTGTTTAACTTTTGAATCGTTCATTTTTTTCTGTTAATTCTTTTTATACTTCGAAATTTCTCTGTTATACTTAAATTAAATTTTTTTATTGATTTTTTTTCTTTTTGTAAATTTCTGTATAGCGAAAATTTACCATATTACCATATTTTTATTAATTTGCCATTACGGCCTACCCTCAATAAAATAACAAGGTGTCACGAAACCTTGCTTAAAAGTAAATAAAATGTATGACTGTACATTACAATAAATATATATATATATATATTAATTTAGTTTAAATTTAAATTATTAATTCTTATATGTATTTCTTATTACTCATTTTTACTAATTTTCGCAAACTGAGACATAATGTTGAAAATATATTAGCCAAACTTATTATACATTTAATTCAAAAGAAAATCAATAAAAACAAATTTTTTAACAAAGATTTATTTAAATAACATCCGGTATATCTTCAGCTGTTTCTTTGAGTTGCGAGTATGATGGATCCGTATCGAATTATTGAACAGCAAATGAATCACCTTCCATATAATGCCCATATGCATAACTTTTATTTTTCCCCACCCAAACCCTTTCATCATCTGCGTTGGTAAGTGCAGTTTTTTCATTTTTTATGGTGAATAGCTGGTGATTTTTGCTAGTTATTCTAGTTTGCGGGGTATAGAAAAAATTTGGTTAGTATTATAAGAATCCAGGTACGACTGATATTTTATGTCACAACCTTTCAATGTTACTCCTTTTGCTATTTTAGTTTCATCTTCGCCTAACAAGCTATAACATTTAGGTCTAAGAAAAACCTACTCCTTATATTTAAGACCTTTATTCTCGTCTTTGAAATTTCCAATGACAGAATCAAGGATCTTACTGTATAAGGAATGACAAGTATCGTAATTAGAAGTGTCTAACAAATTATCTCAGAACATGGCAGGTAAAAGAACATCAAGTTTACAGTTATTAACTTCAAGTTAAAATGAATCCGTATCACCTGCAACGATATTAATTTTACAGTTGAATTCGTTACGATATTTTTGTAACTCTTCATACTGCAGCTGATACATTCTAAGTTTCGATAGATCAAGTACAGATTATCCAATGTAGCTGGGTCTATCTAAACAAATAGCTTCCTTATTTAGCAAGACTGATGCTAAGTCATTGTCAATTTCATAAGTCCTTTGAAACGTTGGTTTAGATGTATATGTAATTAGCCTAGAAGCCGAATTGCATAGCCGCAAATTCAGACGTTTTTTCAGATTCTCTACAGTTTTGCGTAGAGACTATTATTTAATAACTTATAATAATTTTTATCCAAGGCATTACTCGATTCCGCCCTAAGTCGGGTATTGGTATCGATGTATTCTTTAAAAATATTATCGTTTGTGAATTGAATTGCCCTACGTACATGAATTAATTTTACACCAAGAGAAAGAAAAAGCTTGAGAAGTCTCCAATGAATAACATAATTTTTCTTGGAGTGATGTGTCAACTTCTCAACTTTAGAGCCAGATGGACACATCTTTTCAGCGGTAACATGAAAATCATCCAATTTTTCGTGAATCGAATCAGGAATTTCCAAATCAACCTCCAAAATATATCCAAATGGAAGTACTTCCAAATCTGCAGATTCACAAAAATAAATTATTTTATTTAACTCTTCTCTATTGGATACCCATTTAAAATCCTTATATTGAAGTTTTTGGCTTAAGGCCCACCAATACAAATTATTTATATCAATGTAAAGAAGTTCTGTATTGTCGGAGGATACTACATGGTGTTTGTTAACAAATGTTAATCCACCACGGATCCCCCTTCGAAAAGATTATACATCTCCATATCTTGCAACAGCTAGATAGAAGATTTCAAAGTCATTAAACCGGAACTCCAGCTCATGCCTGGAATGTCCAAGAAATTAAGAGGTTCAAGTCGATTATGTGCAATAGATTTTGAACGAAATTGTTGAAAATAGTCTGTTAGTAAGAAAACATCCCATTTAAGATTTAACATCATGTAATCAAATAACGATCTACAATGAAATTCTTTCCAAATATGTGCCTTTTTATATTCATCGACCGTGACTCCTTCCCAAATTGGTGGTAAGTCATACGTATCTTTTAAAACTTCTAAAGAAGTTGCAAACTTATATTGGAATATCCCCTTTGAATTAACAATAGTTTCCTAAATTCAGCTGATGTTAAAGGCAAAGATGTCAGGGTTTTTACTGCATCATTTAAACTGGAAAACTAACAAATTGACAAGAATCGATAAAATTTAATGCTTAAACTATAAACTCTTGCCGTTAAAGTCAAAAACCTTTCGCTGCTGGTAGGAATACAACTAATATCCCAATTTTCTCATTTCATTTAAACCATATTTAAGAATATGATGTAAATCATATCCACGTAAATTATGAAAAATTACAGACATGATAAACCTAATTTTTCTTGAAATATTACATTTGGAACAAGCAGCCCCCAAATATTTACCCGTGTAATGATCATGATCTATCATGAACTTTAACTGGGTTTTCTAGACCGTGCTGCAAAATATAAAAATATAGATGAAAAATAAACAAACTCACATGGGAGCTGAAAATTGATTCTGTCAATGTAATTTCTACAGTAACACAAACATCCAAACAAATACACCTGCTTAAAAATACACCCATTTTTAATAAATAAAATTTTTATACACAAATTTGGAAAACATTTTATATAATAGTATTAGTTATGATGTCCTCAACTTCTAAATTCATAAAATCAATAAATCAATAATAAATACAGTTAAAATATATTTTCCAAAAACCACGCTAAAAACAATATTATTAAAACAAACAACTTTCCATAACTCTCCCCTTCTTTAAGGGACTGCCCATCTCTTAAGCCATTCAATTCGTCTGAGTTTCTTTGTCGTCCCGTCACTCAATTCCACCTGGTGTTCTGACAAAAACTTTGATATGACAAAAGGACCTTCATACTGTAGTCCATCTTTGTCGCGATTTTGTGGTTCTTTCTGAACTAATACTTTCTCCCCCACCGTGAAACATCGATTCGTTCTCTTCTCTGTTTCCATCTCTTTCATTCGTTTAGCTGCTTTCTCACTGTTCTCTCTTACCAATCTATGTATCTCAACTGTATCCAATGTCGTCTGAGGCAATGTTGAATGAAGGTTAATCTTCCTCCCAAAAACAATTTCAAATGGAGAAAATCCCGTCGCGCTCTGTTGTGTCACGTTGATACAAAATTCTACTCGAGGAAGTAACTCCGCCCAAATTTCGCTCTCCTAGTCCACCTGCTAATGATGTTGCCAGCAAGTCTCTAACTGTCCATATTGTTCTCTCAACTAAACCGTTAGATTGGTGCTGATATGGTGAACTGAACTGTTGCGTAATACCCAGTCTTCCTAGATTTGTTTTCATAAAACCACTATCGAAGTTCTTCCCTCTGTCTGACAAACAATTTCGCGGTTTTCCGAAACGGTATATCCACTTCTCCAATATGGCTTTGAAAATCGATCTCTCGTCCTGTCTCTCCAGTGCGGTCAGACTGACCATTTTGCTAAAACGATCAATGATAACTAGCATATACTTGTACACTCCACCATTCTTCATGTGCGCTATATCAATGACCAACTGCTCTAAAAATTCTGAAGTTATTATCGGCAACACTATTTCTCCTGCACTATTTTCCTTCTGCAGCATATCTCACATACTCTCAAACAGTTTTGTATAGTTTCTTGCATGTTTGGCCAAAAAAAATATGTTGCTCGTATAAATACTTAACTTCTTTTACTCCAATGTGACACATTTCAGTATGTATTCCTTTAACTAACGTATTTGAGTAGTCTATCGGCACCAGGATGACATCTTTACCATTCGTCTCTAATAATAAAAACCCATCTTCTAATTTTATGTTGTTATGCAAATTGAAAGGAAATTTCTTTTTATTCAAGTCATTTTTTTCCTCTTCTCCCTGTAACACTCTTGTCATGTGAATGAAATCTACATCATCTTGTTGCTTTTCTAAGAGTTTTGTCATCGACTCAGTCTTCTGTAAAGAGCTGATATGTCTTACTCTGGCTTTTTCTTCTTTTGCGTCTTCATGTCTAGTCTGGCATTGTGCACATAACATCCCTTTAATCCTAGATATTCCGCCCGCATTTCCATGTTCCTCTCCTTTCCTATATTGAAGATCGAAATCATATCCGGAAAGGTTGGCTAGCCAGGTTTGAAATTGCGGGCTTATCGGTTTTTTTTGTGTATTTCATGAAAACCAACGCCTTGTGATCCGTTCGTACTACAAATGACTTTCCGTATAGATATTGTTTAAAATACATTACATATTCGTGTATAGCCAGTAACTCCTTCCTAGTCACACAATAACCTTTTTCATGCGCGTTCAAGTGTCTCAACCCATATGCAATTACCACTTCAGTACCATCTTCTTTAGCTTGACATAAAACTGCTCCGATGGCCCCAAAACTAGCGTCTGTATCCAGAATAAACTTTCTATCCATTCTTGAGTAATCTAGAATTGGAGCTTCACACAACTTTGTTTTAAGTAATTCAAAACTATTGTTGCAATTTTCTGACCAATTAATCTTTTTTTCACAGCCGGACGTAGCTGCATGTAGAGGTTCTGCAATTTTCGCATAGTCTTTTATAAACTTCCTATAGTAATTGGTCATACCTAAAAAGGATCTTAATTGTTTGGCGCATACTGGTATTTCTGCATCTTGAATCTCTTTAATCTTCTTGTCGTTCGTTTTTATCCCACTTGCACTTACAGTGTGCCCTAGGAATGTCAATTCTTCTTTATACAGATTACATTTTTCTGGGTTAATTCTCAACCCCGCTAGTTGGATTCTTCTGAATACTTCCTCTAATCGGTTATTGTGTTCCTCTTTGTCTTTTCCATAGACAAGAATGTCGTCGAGGTAGACAACAACACCCTTAAATAATATTCCATCCGACATTGAGTGCATCATTCTTTGAAACGTCGCAGGGGCGGTTGCTAGTCCAAAAGGAAGTCGGTTAAAACAAAACTGTCCTTGCCTTGTACTGAAAGCCGTGACCTCTTGAATTTCCTTCGCCATTCCAACTTGATAATATGCTTGACCTAGATCGATGGATGTGAAATATTTTTAATCTGCCAGACAATCCAGTAGAAATCGTGTGTCTGGCATTGGAAAAGATATCTTTTCAGTGATCGCATTCAACTCTCTATAGTCGACACACATCCTTATTGATCCATCTTTCTTAGCCACAATCACTGGTGGCGCGTTCCATGCACTTTTGCATTTTCTAATAACTCTCGCTTCTAATAAGTTTGTGACAAGTTCGTCAAGCTTTTGTTCTAAATGCATTGGTTGTCTTCTTGGCTGTAACATTACAGGCCCACCTACTATATTCAGTTCATGTTGAACAACTTTCGTAAACCCGAGATCAAACGTTGAAGCCATAAAAATACCTTTGAACTTCCGTAGCAATATGTCTAACTGTTCATTCTTCCTGTCTCCAAGCATTAATAATGCTTTCTCTTCTCGTTGTGAGTCCACATATGTCCTCCCTACTTGTGACGCTTCAATATTGTCTACCTCTACCAGTCGAATACCAAATCTCTCCATTGTATCTACACCCCCAATGAAATCTGGACGTATATCTTTGACAACTATAACATTAATAATTCTTTTTTTCCCATTCCAATCATTGTTCCTAACGGTCTTTCCATTCCCGTCGAAAATACTCCACAAAGAGAAATTGTGCTCTGCTTCAACCTCGGTTTCCCAATCTTTGTCCAGCTTTTTTCACTCATAACTGATACTGACGCTCCAGAGTCCCAAAGCATGTCAATCGCCGTCATGTTTATTACAATCTTACTCCACTTTCTTCTGTCTGTCGTCTCATACATCTTCTGCATCATGTCTTCATTTCGCTTCTTTCTACTGATTATTGTGTCGACCCCACTGACGAAATGAAAGCAATGGGATCGTCCTTGTTTTTTGGTTTATCCATTGATTTTTTTATCGTTTCTTTGTATAAATCTTCTGTGAAATCACTATTATTTCTTTCGTGATCTTCTTCGTAAATACATGCCACTCTCTTCTGATATCCATTTCTATTTTTAAGCAAAAAACAATCTCTGAATCCATGACCTTCTTTTCCACAGATTAGACATCTGTCTTTCATAGGACATTCAAAACGCCGGTGCCCTTTTTCTCCACAGCAAAAACACTGACCTGGTGTCAGTTTCACTGGATGAGGCGAATCTCTTCCTTTGCTCTCATTAAATAACCTTCTTGCAATATCTTTAAGCGATACTGTAGGTATTCTTCTCTCTGGTTCTCCTGTCTCGTGTCGTCCTCTATACCGCTCATTTTCATTCTTGTCTTCATTTACAATTGGTACAAACCGACCATTACCAGGTCTATTCCTCTCATGATTAATCTCTCGGTGTTCGTCGCGTTGATGTGCAGTTGTCTTCACAATTGTTCTTTGGTCTCGTCTACCCTCGAATTTACCATTTTTCATCACTGATGCGTAAGAGTGTCTTCTTATGGCATCAATATTGAATTTATTGTCATTCGTCATCTCGATCTTCTCCTGAATTTTTGCCATATCCCTGGCATCTTCAAAACTTGTCACTTTCCCTGATAAGAATATTTCTTTTACTCTATCGTCTTTCGCTCTGTTTGAAATAATGTCTCGAACAATCTGTTCCCCAGACATTCCAGAGCTAAATACACTTTTAACTAAACTTCTTACTCGTATTTCGAAGACTTGGAATCTTTAATCTCTCTCTTGTTGAATTTGAGCTAGTTCCACAATCTTGTTAGTAATGGTTTTCCTTACTGTAAAAGTTTCTATAAACCACTCTTTTGCCATTTCATCAGTCATCTTCGCTATTTTCGCCGCTTCCCATAACATCGATGCCGCATCTGTCAACAAAAGATCCAATGCGTCTACTAGACTTTGATCTTCTATTCTCAGCCATTCCATAATATCCTTTAGCCAAAGTTCGACTTCAGATCCAACTTTTCCGTCAAACTTTCTTACATTAAAATTTAGCATCTCACGTGCTTGTTTTGACAAGGAATCTAACATATTCTTAGTTCCTTTCTTTTTCCCTATCGCATTGATTTCCTTGGCGTGGTCGCCAGTTATGATGTCCTCAACTTCTAAATTCATAAAATCAATAAATCAATAATAAATACAGTTAAAATATATTTTCCAAAAACCACGCTAAAAACAATATTATTAAAACAAACAACTTCCATAACTGTATTCGAAGTACACTTTCATTTTGGAAAAACGAAGTTTGTGAATTTTAATAAATTATATTAATAATTGTTTTTAAACTATTTCGTTAAAAATAAGTTTCGCCATATTAAAATATTTTACTAAACCTTTAATAAAAGAGGAAAGTACGGGCGATTGGATCTATAAATTTTTAAATCTTGATATTTATTTAATTAAATAGTTAAACATACATGGCAATGATTTAATTATAAGAATTATCTTATAGTTAAATCATTGCCATGTATTTTTAACTATTTAATTAAATAAATATCAAGATTTAAAAATTGTCGAAATATATCGTGAAAAGAATGTTTGATTGGCATTACCAATCAAACATTCTTTTCACGATATATTTCGACAGTTTTCCTGTCATCATCAGGTGGGATATAATAACTATATAAATTAAGGATTTTAAACAAATTTATTTATTTTAAAAATATTTTTATATTAGTTAATAAAAATATTTCATTTTTTTAAAACCATAATTAAAATTATATATTATTTTTAAAAAATTTTATTAATTAATTAATTTTACAAACACCCTCAATAAATACAATATACAAAAAATTATTTAAAAACATTTTAAACACAAGTATTCACTGCATTCTGCACATTAATTTTTGGATTCAGTTATTTTATCAATAACGCCTCACAAATTACACGTTCCAATAGTCATCGAAATTTTTTAATAAAATTTCTAAAATCAGACATACCTATTTTACTCTTATAGCCCTTATTGCGCTCACCAATATTGGTCAAAGCCTTCGGTCTACAATGTTCTCGAGCTCGAATACAGAGATGACCGGAAGTCTCTCCAATCTATGTGGCATTACACCCATTACATGTAAACTGATAAACGAGATCGGAACACAATTCAACCGGAGTTTTAGACTTATTAATAAACGTATTACGTACTTTCCAACATGTGCATATGACGGGGTGATTTTTCTCACTATAACTATCGCTGGCGAACTCACCTACTGTTGTGTCAGATAACTGAAAATCCTGGCGAAATGCTGAATATGACGTGTGGTAAAATTCCCTGGTGACTATTATTGATAGTGATTATGTTATCTCTAATGTGTATCTGCATGTGGTCTTTGTCATTGGAAATCGTAATACATGTGCTCGTGTGTGTCTACTCTATGAAATTTCAACCACTCTGGCATTTTTGAATTTGATTTTTCATATGCTGTGTTACATTGTGTTGATCCACGTCGAACATGGAAATTGAAGCTTATTCCTATAACATACAACCTCTCTCGTCTCTCGTGTTGGATATACTATTTTGTGGATGATCTTGTTAAACTATTCAGAGGATAGCTATTATTTCTGTCTTGACGATCGCGAATCCGAACGAACAAATTTCATACTCTGACCTATCTACAGGTATTTCGAGAATATTTTTTAATGTATCTAAATAAAAGATTTTTATGCATATTGTCTCGTTTTTCAATTGTATTTTAACGATATTGTCGTACTCTCTTATACAGTTATAATAATGCAAGAGTGAGTGTTCCAAAATAGGTTTAATGACGATTTCGAACTGAGAAAATGATTTGAGGATAGCTGATGATTGCTCTACTAACGAAAATAAAAGATCTAGACCTACTGATGATGATAATAAGAAATTTCGAGGTATGATGACTGCGAATTGTGGAAGCCTTATAGATGTAAATTTTGTAGCCCCTCAATCACTGTGAATTATGACTATCTCTATGCTTTCGAATTTGAATTTATTTTTCACCTTTTCTTCAGCTGTGCTTTGTAAACTTTAGGCGCTCTTCAGTGACGGACCTGTGAGGAAACCCCCATATTACGGCCCGAATCAACTGCTTGATTGAAAAGTTTCATGCCCACCGGCTGAGCACCCAAAGGCCCCTCACACCATGGCATGAAACCTCTCAACTCCACGTTCCTCATTGAAATTTTGTCATAACAAATAAAATTAAAATCATAAATATATCATGAACATCCCAATTACTGTTATAATTCAAATTTAAACATTTAAGTATTAGCATCATTTAAATTTATGGTTATCGAAAAGGGATCAAATGAAGAGAAAATCGTATAGAAAAATTTAATTTAATTATATACTAAATACTCATAATTACGTCATATACATAAACTAAACGCATTCTTACTAAATTATTCGCCGATCTGAGGGCTGAGTCGAAATGAGTGAGTCGATTGTGCTGCTTGAAATATTCCGGGATTGTCTCTAATGCTTGTTGATCCTTGAATAGTTTAGTTTTCTGCGAGTTGCTGATAGTTTTCGTACCTAAGAATTTTTAAGTTTAACCGTAATTATAATGATTTTAGTGCCTGCTTATATACAAATTTTTCATGTATGCGGACCAATCAGAATTGAGTACCGCTTGATTTTCTAATTTAATTTAATTTTGCTGTTTTTTGGTTATTTTTCCTATTTTTCCTAATTTTTATTATATTTTTTATTTGTTTCTTTAATTTTCTCATTAACTACTGAATTTTTACGTCATTTTATTCATTATTGTATTTTTTCCTTATCCTAATTTCTTATTTTTATTCTTTGTTTTAATTCTTATGTCTTAATGTATTATTTCTTTTGTATCCTGATTCTGGTTTATTTTTAAATTTTTTGTTTATTTTTATTTATTTACAATCTTACCTATCTTATTTTCCTAAACATGCTTTCGACGCAGCCCAACACTTTTAAGAAATATTCATATATATATATATATATATATATATATATATATTATATATATATATATATATATATATATATATATATATATATATATATATATATATATATATATATATATATATATATATATATATATATATATATATATATATATATATATACTATACCAATAAAATGAAAGCACAATTTGGCATTATTGCAATTTGTAACTAACAATAACTTTACTAATGTGAGTAAAAGGTTTCAATGAAAATAATAATAATAATATTCACTAAATAATAAGTTTCCACCTGATACTTAGCGTACAATATGGAATGATTGTCAAATGTTTCCTGGAAACGGAAATTATTGAGGCATCCGAGACACCAATTACATTGATTTATTATAGTAGATAGTATTGTGCACTCCAGATCTAGGTACCAACCTTACTTTTTTTTAATTTTGTTTTAATTAGCGATTACATAATAATTTTAATTTTGTTTAAATCTTTGATCACGTCATCAATTTTCATTTTTTATAAAAATTTTCTATATCAATATACTTGAAATTAAATTCTCTATTAAATGAGACTATGACGTAATCAAAATTGCGAAATTTCATTTTTTAGTGCACCATTTTTGAATTTACAAATCTTTTTAAACAATATACAAACCAGTTTACCCCATTTTTATTTTCAATTTCTTCAAAGGCATCATGAAAACGGGAATTTTGATTGTTGATCTGTTGTTATTTTATTTTTATAAATATTTTGAAACATTTTATTGGAATAGGCTTCTAGGGCTAATTATAGAAGCTTTAAAAATTTAAGTTGGTGTCTTTTTTAAATTTTCAATGAGATTTATTTTAATTTTAAATAAAATTTTTAAAAATTTTTAAAAGTTCAGAAAAAGAAAGTATATCATTATATTATATTATATTTATAATCAATGAGAAGTAAGAAAAAGGAAATAAAAGAAAGATAGAAATGTATGTTTGGGAAGAAGATTGCTAAATTCCAGGAGATTGACAAGGACTATCTTATAGTCGAAATTTTTTTTATTGAATACATTATTTGCAGCAAAAGGCTTAAATTATCACTTTATTGTTTTAAATAATAAATGCTGCTATCAAGAAATCATCACATTATACTATTATTATTATTATACTATTATTATTATTATTATTATTATTATTATTATTATTATTATTATTATTATTATTATTATTATTATTATTATTATTATTATTATTATTATTATTATTATTATTATTATTATTATTATTATTATTATTATTATTATTATTATTATTATTATTATTATTGTTATTATTATTATTTCAAAGTATCAACCATAAACCTTTATATCTTATAAATTATTATTTAGAATTAATAGAATTTGAACACAATATTTTCTATTGAGAATTAAATATCTATTCTTCGTTAAAATCAATCAAATAATTTAACTAGCTGTAAACATTAAGTTTACTCAATTGTTCCGAGAAATCTATATTTTAAGTATAATTATTATTTCATTTAAAATATATTTAAAACCAGTATGTTTTAATTACAAAAATAGTTATCAATAAATCGAGTAAGGGGTAAGAAATTATTTAGAATCAATAAGTAACACAAAGTGTAATAGATGTACATATGTTAATACATATTATAATAAACCCACTCACGAGCGTATACATATATTAAAACACACACATTAACATTATTTCATACATACACAAATTAATATTATTCAATATATACAATTCATAGAAATTAAGAACATATATCAACCAATAAAAATCATACATTAATATTACATCTTTCTTGCATATGAGTAATATTAAAACCGAAAAATTCATTAAATCATTAAATAATAACTTCTATTACAGTATTTTAAACTATATTCAATCACTAATTATTGCAAAATAATAAATTATTTCAGTTAATGGTGACAACATTAATAAAAATATTACAATAAATCAAAACAACATTATGGAATCTTTCAATAAATTACAATAATGTTATAAAGTATTTGTTTCGGCCGATTTCGTTTTTTGTCACGTCTGTGTGCGCGTGGATGTTGGAATAGTTTTCGTGTTGGTGTGTGCGTGGATGTTGGAAAAGTTTTCGTGTTGGTGTGCGCACACAGATGCGAGGAATTGGTATTTTTTATTTTTTAATATTTTGGTTTTCTGGAAAATTGTAGAATTAGTTTTTGTTTAAAAGAGTTGCTTTATCAGGGATTGTTGAAATTGGAATCGTCAAAAGGAAATGGAACATTTGTGCTTGAATTCTATCGAATCACTTATACAGATTGCAATCAACTCAATCTATCCAAACAGTCTTATTTCTGCATCAAGGGATAAATCAATTATTATTTGGAATGAATTTGAAAGTGATGTTGTTATGTCAAGTGATGGTCAATTTGCAATGTCTGGATCATGGGACGGGACTTTAATGTTTAGAAACTTATCTGAAGGAAGACATTTATATACGTTAGAAATATGTGAGATTATTAACAAATTTATCTTGTCGCCAAACATATATTGGCTATGTGCTGCAACTGGATCGTCTATCCAGATTTGGGAATTGGAAAATAAAGTTTCGGTTGGAGATTTTGGATTATGAATAATTATTCAACGATACTGTTATTGGAATACAGTTTTCAGAAGATGATTTGATTGAAATTAAAGTTCCAATGCATTTTCTTTCCATTCAGTATTCATTAAGTTGCAATAAAGTGGGAAATTATTTCTGTGAATGGCAACAATTTATTAAATATTTTACACTAAATTATCACAAAATTATGAAACTTGTCTTTAAATTACAACAAAGTAATAACATATTTCGAAAATTTCAACAAAGTTGTAAAATATTTAAGGAAGTTGTAACAAGATTAAAAAATATTGCAACAAAGTAGTAACATATTTCGGAAATTTTCAATAAAGTTGTAAATTATTCAATCAAATTGTAACAAATTATAAAAATATTGCAACAAAGAAATAACTTTGCTTCTACCTAAGCTCATTTTTTACGTTGCAGTATTTTAAATTAATGAGTTTTTATTGTGTGATGTTCCAATATATGTGTGCATGCAAATATTTGTTTAGAATTTTCATCAGTGTATCCTCAATTTTAAATGAATGCTGTAATTTGATATATTAATTGACTGAAAGCATCATGTAAACTTTATTTCACCTCAAATTCATCACATAGATCCATGTAAATTACATATGTTAACTAAACGATCATGTTTCTATAACTATGTTACTTCAAATAATTTAATAATAATAATAATAAAAATAATAATAATAATAATAATAATAATAATAATAATAATAATAATAATAATAATAATTATAATAATAATAATAATAATAATAATAATAATAATAATAATAATAATAGTAATAATAATAATAATAATAATAATAATAATAATAATAATAATAATAATTATAATATATTCATGCAAATGATGAACAAGTTAGACAAAATATCTTGTCGGATATGTGTATTATCTATATATTTGATATGGACAGGCATGATTTAATGTTTTATCTCCTTTCTAATTTAAACAAAGTAATGAAATGATGCAATACATATATATTAGAAAGATTTACGAGGAAGTCATCAAAGGCATATACTGATTTTGATATTTATGTAATGAAGTTTGGAGAACTAAAATAATGCATTCCTAATGAGTTCTATTTACTGTATAAATTTTAAAATTTAACCATTTATTTACTTAATTTAGCCCTTGTTTACCAAATATAGCCATAGATTTATTTTAACTTAAAAATTTAGACCCTAATTTACTTAACAACCAAATATAACCCTTATTTACATATTTAACCAATAATTTCATGTGGTCATTGATTAATTGACAAAGATTTGCATCTAAAATTAACATTGAAAATTATTACATAAAAATTTTAATCTAAAATTAAAATTGAAAAATATTTCATTAAAATTTCATTAAAAAGTTTTATTTCTCAAAAGCTGTTGGTTATTCAAACTTTTTGTTAATAAATTTATAAATCTTACTTTAATTTACTTATTACATTAATTTGCTTTAATTTTAAAATTTTAACTTTAATTAACTTATTTAAAATACTAGACCATTGATTACTTAATTTAACCCTTGTTTACCAAATATATCATTGATTTACTTTAATTTATTTATTTGAGCACATAATTTGCTTAATTATCCTTAATTTACCTATTTATCGTTTATTACTTAATTTTACACCCTAATTTACTTAACAACCAAATATAACCCTTATTTACATATTTAACCAATAATTTCATGTGGTCATTGATTAATTGACAAAGATTTGCATCTAAATTTAACATTGAAAAATATTTCATAAAAATTTTCATTAAAAAATTACATTTCTCAAAAATTTGGTGGTTATTCAAATTTTTTGATAATAAATTTAAAAATCTTACTTTAATTTACTTATTACATTAATTTACTTTAATTTTAAAATATTAATTTAATTTAAAATGTTTAACTTTAATTTAATTATTTAAAATTCTATACCATTGATTACTTAACTTTAAAATTTAGCCCTTAATTTACCTATTTATCTTAATTACTTTTTTTACTTTCATTTAAAGATTTACACCATAATTTACTTTAATTCAATTTTTAGCCCCTTGATTTACCTATTTATTATTAATTTACTATACTTTTTTATTGAAGACCCTCTTTTTTGTATTGAAAATCCCAAGACCAAGTGACCCACCTCAATAATACTTAGAAATATCCATGCTTTTTTAACGGGAATCGGATTTTGTATTGTAAATTCCAGGTTCAATCGAGATCCCTTCACTATAGTCAGAAAAATCCTGGCTTTTCTATAGGACCTTTTTTGTATTGAAAATCCAATAAAAAATAAGTGTAGCCCTCTGCAGCAGTTACGTAACCAAAAAGCAAAAAAAAGCGGGGTGCTACTAACTACTTACTTATGATGAAAGGAAATTGTAAAGATCAAAACTGCACATGTGATAATTAATAAATTTAAAACTTGATTTAGTTATTTTTATAAAAGTTATGACTTTATTATTCAAAAAATACCACGCAGTAATAAATATTTATTAAAATAAAACTCAAACTATACAATGATCGTCACCAAACTTTTCTTTGGCTTTTATAATCTTCCAGATTTGTTTGATTTAGCCTCTGCTTACATCAGCTATCTACAATAAATAAATTTGGTGTAAAAACTGATTCATCAATAATCCCGAGAATAGGTTAAATGTTTCATATGGATAAGAACTCATAAGATTTCATGCATCAAGATGATAATTCAGGAGTAAAGCAAAGTGGGTGCTTTGCTATTCAAAAACCACAATATCATGAATATTCTAATGGCATGTTAGAGAATGGTTCAAACAATCAAAAACATTTTAATGTGATTATCAGGACAATGATGACATTCACAAAATGCACAAATATATGATAAGAAAGATAACTAACAACATTGTAGATCTCATAGATGACAAAAGGCCCCATTTAAAGGGATTTTATATATAGAACTCATTAGGAATGCATTATTTTAGTTCTCCAAACTTCATTACATAAATATCAAAGTCAGTATATGCTTTTGATGACTTCCTTGTTAATCTTTCTATTATATTTGTATTGCATCATTTCATTACTTTGTTTAAATTAGAAATGAGATTCATCATTAAATCATGCCTGTCCATATCAAACATCTAGATAATACACATAACTTCACCTTCACTTGCATGCGCTGTGACACAATTCTTTTTGAGTTCTTGTTCAAAACTGACACTTGTCAACATTCCATCTGTTACGACTGCACCGTTCACATATTGACATGTGAAACAGAAAACCTCACGACAACTGTCCAAATGTATGATCACAACATGAAATCGTTGCAATCCTTTTCCAAGTCTCAATTTCTCTCTTTAGATATTCCTCAAATGTTTTACGATGAATTATACGAACGAGAAATCTTGAAACTTCAACATTACGACTGGCCTTTCAACATGCTAGAAATGCGAGTGAACAATTTGTTGTTAGAAATCAAAGTTATTGCAGAAGATTTCCACAGAAATAGAAAAGTTTTGACTTCTGAGAATTTCTGTTTTTCTGAACGAGAAAGACAGGAAATTATTGAACAAGTAAAACTAAATGCCAACAAATACAAAGAAACAATGGAAAAATACAAAGAAGAAATCGGATTGATGAAAATGGATCTAATAAATGAAATGGAAAAGGTTTCATTTTACTCATTAATAAAGGAAGAAATGTTCCAAGAAATTGTAAAAGCGCTTTATGAGCGTTGGTTAAATTTGATTGGTCGAACCAATTGTATGGCGATGACAATAATGGAGATTACGGATAAAGATAAAAAATTAATGATAGAATGCGATCGGGTTCTGCATGAATGATTTCATATGATATTATGTCTCAGAAGCAGATCTGATCAAAATGACATTGATCTAGTAAACAACATAATAATAATGAACATAATAATAAACAACATGATAACAGATATTAAAAGAAAGCTAATCAAGCAGTTGAGAAATTAAACTAGTAATATCGAATTTTATTCGTGTAAAATATGCAATATGTTTAATAATAAATCTAAAATTCATGTTGGTTTGTGTTCTGATTTCTTTATCCATTTACAATTAATGCGTTTAATATATACATACATACTTTCTGTAATCTTTGTGTTCAAGTTCGTGAACTTTAACAACTAAAAAGATTGACCAATATTAGTTAGCACATTATGGACTGTATGAGTAAAACAGGTATGTTTGATTTTAAAATTGTATTAAAATTTTTTTTGATAATTATTGGAAAAGTGAAGATTTGTTGATAAAATCATTGGATCATTGGATCAGTGGTTAAAGTTAACGGGAGTGATTTATCATAAAGTCATACATCCAAGCTAACCACTGGTTTGATCTATAAGTTTAGTTCATATTTTAATTAAATATTAACTTCAACCAATTTGAGGCCCCGTTTTTGTACTTCTGTATACCAAGTTATTATATATATATATATATATATATATATATATATATATATTTTCGCGTCAGGTAAGTATACAATATTGCTGATTCAACTCTATTGCATACTTTACCTGCTACACTGAAAATCACATCACTTCCAAATTGACTATTTTAATGTTAGACATCCGTAAAAAGTATTTTACTCCATTACAAGTTAAAAATGCTAAAGGTTTACGGATGCACTTGTAGACAGTTTCTGTGTATGACGGTGTCTCCAGAGGTGAATATGAATTTTCATATGAATTTTACAAGTTTGCATATATATTTTTACCTGCGATTTAGCTAATGTGCAGTTGATGTGATTTCCAGTGTAGCAGATAAAGTATGCAATAGAGTTGAATCAGCAATATTGTATACTTACCTGGCCCGAAGATATATATATATATATGTGTGTGTGTGTGTGTGTCACAGTTCAAGTATAAACTTTATATACATTACATTTAGAGTTTAAAATTCATTTAAAGTATACAGTCAATAGTAAATTTTTAGACAATAATAAAATATATATTATATCTAGGTAGTATACTGTATTGCAACATAGGATACTAGAATAACATTTATGTATTTTATTAGAGAATGTATACATTATCTAGTTAATGTATGCATTGTCTAAGTTTATACTTTAAATGTAACATATATATGTTAAAAAACTTACTAGTTATGTCTATTAGATTTGATTCTTCAATTACAATCATTGTAAGTAGGTAGATATGGGCTTACGGGAGCAATTTGGTACTCCCCTATAACTCAATAATTAATCATAATTTAACAAATATTTTCATTAATTATTTCCTTTTATTTCATTATTTTTATTTAATTAAGTAATATCATTTTATTTCTTTTTATTTAATTAATTTAGTTTAAATTTAAATTATTAATTCTTATATGTAATTCTTATTACTCTTTTTTACAATTTACGCAAACTGAGACATAATGTTCAAAAATTATTAGTCAAACTTATTATACATTTAATTCAAAAGAAAATCAATAAAAACAAATTTTTTAACAAAGATTTATTTAAATAACATCCGGTATATCTTCAGCTGTTTCTTTGAGTTGCGAGTATGATGGATCCGTATCGAATTATTGAACAGCAAAGGAATCACCTTTCATATAATGCCCATATGCATAACTTTTATTTTTCCCCACCCAAATCCTTTCATCATCTGCGTTGGTAAGTGCAGTTTTTTCATTTTTTATGGTGCTGGTGATTTTTGCTAGTTATTCTAGTTTGCGGTATAGAAAAAAATTGGTTAGTATTATAAGAATCCAGGTACGACTGATGTTTTATGTCACTACCTTTCAATGTTACTCCTTTTGCTATTTTAGTTTCATCTTCGCCCAACAATCTATAACATTTAGGTCTAACAAAAACCCACCCCTTATATTTAAGACCTTTATTCTTGTCTTTGAACTTTCCAATGACAGAATCAAGGTTCTTACTGTATAAGGAATGACAAGTATCGTAATTAGAAGTGTCTAACAAATTATCTCAGATCATGGCAGGTAAAAGAACATCAAGTGTACAGTTAATAAATTCAAGTAAAAATGACTCCGTATCACCTGCAACGATATTAATTTTACAGTTGAATTTGTTACGATATTTTTGTAACTCTTCATACTGCAGCTGATACATTCTAAGTTTCGATAGATCAAGTACAGATTATCCAATGTAGCTGGGTCTATCTAAACAAATAGCTTCCTTATTTATCAAGACTGATACTAAGTCATTGTCAATTTCATAAGCCCTTTGAAACGTTGGTTTAGATGTATATGTAATTAACCTAGAAGCCGAATTGCATAGCCGCAAATTCAGACGTTTTTTCAGATTCTCTACAGTTTTGCGTAGAGACTATTATTTAATAACTTATAATAATTTTTATCCAAGGCATTACTCGATTCCGCCCTAAGTCGGGTATTGGTATCGATGTATTCTTTAAAAATATTATCGTTTGTGGATTGAATTGCCTTATGTATATGAATTAATTTTACGCCAGGAGAAAGAAAAAGCTTGAGAAGTCTCCAATGAAGAACATAATTCTTCTTGGAGTGATGTGTAAGCATCAACTTCTCAACTTTAGAGCCAGATAAACACATCTTTTCAGCGGCAACTGGAAAATCATCCAATTTGTCGTGTATCGAATCAGGAATTTCCAAAACAACCTCCCAGGTATATCCAAATGGAAGTACTTCCAAATCAGCAGATTCACAAAAATAAATTATTATATTTTACTCTTCTCTATTGGTTATCCATTTAAAATCCTTATATGGAAGTTTTTGGCTTAAGGCCCACCAATACAAATTATTTATATCAATGTACCACGGATCCCCCCTTCGAAAATATTATACATCCCCATATCTTGCAACAGCTCGATAGAAGATTTCAAAGTCATTAAACCGGAACTCCAGCTCATGCCTGAAATGCCCAAGAAATTAGGAGGTTCAAGTCGATTATGTGCAATAGATTTTGAACGAAATTGTTGAAAATAGTCAGCTAGTAAGAAAACATCCCATTAAAGATTTAACATCATGTAATCAAATAACGATCTACAATGAAATTCTTTCCAAATATGTTGTTCCTTTTTATATTCATTGACCGTGACACCTTCCCAAATTGGTGGTAAGTCATACGTTTCTTTTAAAACTTCTAAAGAAGTTGCAAACTTATATGGGAATATCCCCTTTGAATTAACAATAGTCCCCCTAAATTCAGCTGATGTTAAAGGCAAAGATGTCAGGGTTTTTACTGCATCATTTAAACTGGAAATAACAAATTGACAAGAATCGATAAATTTAATGCTTAAGCTATAAACTCTTGCCGTTAAAGTTAAAAAAACTTTCACTGCTGGTAGGAATACAACTAATATCCCAATTTTTCATTTCATTTAAACGATATTTAAGAATATGATGTAAATCATATCCACGTAAATTATGAAAAATTACAGGCATGATAAACCTAATTTGTCTTGAAATATTACATTTGGAACAAGCAGCCCCCAAATATTTACCCGTGTAATGATCATGATCTTTAACTGGGTTTTCTAGACCGTGCTGCAAAATATAAAAATATAGATGAAAAATAAACAAACTCAGATGGGCGCTGAAAATTGATTCTGTCAATGTAATTTCTACAGTAAAAAAAACATCCAAACAAATACACCTGCTTAAAAAATACACCCATTTTTAAAAATTAAAATTTTTAAACACAAATTTGGGAAACATTTTATAGAATAGTATTCGAAGTACACTTTCATTTTGGAAAAACGAAGTTTGTGAATTTTAATTAATTATATTAATAATTGTTTTTAAACTATTTCGTTAAAAAATAAGTTTTGCCATATTAAAATTTTTTACTAAACCTTTAATAAAAGAGGAAAGTACGGGCGATTGGATCTATACATTTTTAAATTTTGATATTTATACATGTTAAACAATGTTAGGCGATGATTTAACTATAAGATAATACCAATCAAAGATTCTTTTCACGATATATTTCGACAGTTTTCCTGTCATCATCAGGTGGGATATAATTAGGATTTTAAACAAATTTATTTATTTAAAAAAAAAATTTTTATATTATTTAATAAAAATATTTCATTTTTTTAAAAACCATAATTAAAATTATATATTATTTTTAAAAAATTTTATTAATTAATTAATTTTACAAACACCAATCAATAAATACAATATACCAAAAATTATTTAAAATCATTTAAAACACAAGTATACATATTTTTGGATTCAATGACATGACATACCTATTTTACTCTTATAGCCCTTATTGTGCTCACCAATTTGGGTCAAAGCCTTCGGTCTACAATGTTCTCGAGCTCGAATACAGAAATGACGAGAAGTCTCTCCAATCTATGTGGCATTACATGTAAACTGATAAACGAGATCGGAACACAATTCAACTGGAGTTTTAGAATTATTAATAAACATATTGCGTACTTTCCAGGAAGTTGACACTATCCTTTAGTTTAAATTCCCTAACTACTTTCTTATCTTCACTTTATCATCCTTAAAACCTTCTGAGTACGGCAATACTAACACAAATTTAGGCTCATTATCCTTGCTCACACTATTTAATTTATTTAAATCATCAGACTCACACACCTCAACAACATCACACCCAGATTTTTTCAAACATGGATCCTTAGGATTTTTAATAAATTTGTCAACAGTTTCTTTTACCATAATTAATAAAAAGGATTTTGAATAACCGTTCTTCATTAAAAATTCAACTAATTTGTCAACACTTTTTACTGAATTTTCAAAAGTAGAAGACAAAGACCATGAATGATAAATCAACCCCTTCACCATATTTCTTTTATAGTTGAATTCACAAAAACTTTCGGAAGAAGTATAGAGACCAGTAACAATTGGTTTTCTATAACTCTCTGTCTCATAGTGTTTCTCTTCGCGTTGGTTGTATTAACAGATCCAAGATAGCAAGTGATGATTTTCTCTCCGTTTCACATGTGAATACAATGTTTTTTGTAGACTATTCATATAATGCAAAAACGGATCAACATGCCTCTGATTTTCAAATATAAGAAAAATATCATTAACAATGGGTTTTAAACAATGGGTTTTAAACAATGGGTTTCATACATTGGAAAGATGCAATTTTCTTTTCTAACCTTGCTAAAAAAATTGAAGCCATCGTTGGTGCTAATGGAGAACCCATAGCAACTCTATCTATTTGTTGATACCATTAATTATTAAAAGAAAATTGATTTTTAAAGTAGCAAATTCAAGAAGTTCACGAAATGCTTTTCCATCCAAAATATGATTTTCAGAACTGTTTTCATTCCATATCAAGCAACATAATTCAAATGTTTCAACCAATGGTACATTCGTAAACAGACTACAAACGTCAAACGAAACCATAATTTCATCCACACTTTGTCTATCATATTGTGCAATGCAGGAAACAAATTCAAAACTATCTTTAAATTCAAATTCTGATCGTATTATTGGTTTTAATAATCCATCCAAAAATTTGGCTATTTTATATTGGGCAGTGCCAATCATGGATAAGACAGGTCTCATATGCACGCTATCTTTATGGAATTTTGGAAGCCCATACATTTTTGCTTGTTGTGACCCAATTGGGCGAATAGGTTTAAACAACTCTTCATCAATTTGCTTATTTTTAATTAATTTATTTAGTATCTCTTTTAACCATTTATCCATTTTTTTGAAAAATCTCTATTTTCACAAACTGGGGAGCATTCAAAACATCATTAAGCTTATTCACATATACATCGTGGTCAAGAATTTCATTTCACCAATCCATTTCCTTTGTCAAACTTGCATATATTGATGTCTTTTTTAGCTAAATTTTTTAATACAGTAAAATCTTTAATATTCTGCTTTATATTTTTATCAATATACTCCATCGTAATATTTTTATTAAATAATATAAAAATTTTTTTTTAATAAATAAATTAGTTTAAAATCCTTAATTTATAAGTGATTATATCCCACCTGGTGATGTTTGAGTGGCGTTATCTTATAATTTATTTAATAAATTTAAAAATTAAAAATAATTTACCTTCTTTGAAAAAACCTTTCTATAATCAGAGAATAATTTAAAATGTGAAATTTCCAAAATTTAATAAAAGTTCGGTTACTAATTTATAAGTAGTAATTACTCATTTTTTGATATAGATATAAAATATTTTATCTTTTACAACTCGATGTATAGAAATTGAGTGGTAGAAAAAATAAATGTAACGCACATGTATGTAAACTTTCGATGTGTAAATGTAGCATGGAATAATGGAAATTTAAATTTTTATTTATTTTTACAAAAATTTCTCATAAATATTTCGAATTTAATGCCGTGGATTTTATCGAATTAAAATTTACTCCTCTGTGAATTGACGAGAAAATAATAAATAATGAAGACTAATTGAATTTTGGAACGTTATTATGAATACCAAAAAGTTAATTTTGCTAAATTATTTAAAATCATTATTTTGTGAATATTCGCCAATTTTTCCTAAAATACTGTAAAAATTGAAAAAATATATAAAAACAAATGGTTTTTATGTGTAGGTAACAATGGTGTGTTTGTGGGCAAATGTATTTGTACTGGTCAGACATTTTAAAAATAAATAAATAAATCCAGATTAGTTTTAGGCAAAATGAAAAAAATGACCAACAATAAAAAAGTCAATTAATAAAATTCATTTATTTTATTTAAAAATAACCACGATATAGAAATATGAATCTGGTTACTAAAAGTTGGACAGATATAAAAGGAAGAGTTGATAAAAAGATAAATACAAAGATTAAGAAGTTTCATAATGAGAATGAGCAATGTGTGGATAATATTCGCATAGAAATGCACATTTCTTCAGAGAGGACATTAAATCTTCTTCCGTGGGCTCGACTAGATCATTTCTAAATGGATCAATCATTATAAGTTATTTTGAACTATTTCCCAAATCACTTGAATAGCATTTGAAATGTTAAAGAATTGTTGACAATCACGCTTGATCGTAAATATTGCAGAGAATCCTCAATAAGCATCGATACTGATTGTGGCCTCGAACGCTTCCGCCTTTCCTCTTCATAATAAGCCTTTCTTTGAGAATACGCCTAAATATTATTATCAAACAATCAGGGAAATCTCAAGAATTATATTGTCGACCTCAATGACAAAAGCTGTGACACAATTCAGCACAATGATCACCGAAAAAATCCACCAAGAAATCATGAATATGTGCACCAATCTGAATTAATAACATTTAACAATGATTTGATCCAAACTCGCTCGATTTTGATTGATTCAAAAATGAACATATTTGTACTTTTTGACGAGTATTTGCATAATGGAGAGATTCACGAAAATATAAACAGATATGGAATATAAATTACAATAAATAATAGCATGTGTGATCCAGGTTAACTAATTAAATCTTTATCAGTAAAATTATTAAATATTGCCAAACAGTTTGTTTATGTGTCACCATCAGGAAGGATAAAAACAACTATAGACATTATTGATTTATTAAACAAATTACATAATTATTATTATTGTTAAACAAGTAATTGAAAGCTTTAAAAAAAAATTAAAAAATTAAAAATTAAAAGCTTTTTTAAAATTAAAAAATTTAAGAAATTGATAAGAATTATTTTTATAATCGAAATTTTTTAAATTTTATTCAATATATACTTTGCAGCAAAAGTCTTATATTATCATTTACTTGTTTAACATTTAATTAATGCTACTACCAGGAAATCATCAATATCCATCATATTATTATTATTATTATTTTAAAAAATTTTCAATTAAATTTTAATTTAAATAATCATTTATTTTTGATATTAAACTATTTAAAAAAATGATTATGACTTATATCATAGCATTTCTTCTCGAAAAATATGCAAGAAATATAATTAAATGTATTATTAGAAATTTTTTTTGTTATTTTGGGAATTTTTTAAAGCTTTAACATTTTGTCGTTCCGTTTTCTTATTCGTCAGTGTCATACATATTTTTACAACACCGCTAGTTTTCTATTTTCTTATTCATCATTGTCTCATACCTCAACTGTTGTTCCATACTTAATAATTCAGAACTCTACTGGTTTTATGCAATTAATGCTGAAATTTTATGAAGATATAAAACAAAAGCTAATTCAAAAAATAATTAAACACAGAGATAATATAAAAAATTCAGTATATCAGCATGAAAACAAAAGATGTACATAATAACAAAGATTCAGACAATTTGGGAATGGACTTTGATGTTTATTTGCAACCCAAATCGAAAAAGCAATTAAATCCATTAGAAAAATATCAAAAATGTTTAAAAATTCCCCCGTTAAAAATACTATATTACAAAAATATGTAATGGAAGATGAAAAAACATAGCTAATGGTAATTTAAACTGTTGTACGCGGTGGAATACAATGGAGGCTATGGTACAAAGATTTTTACGAATTAGCGGCTCAATCAAAAGCCATTATTGATTGAATTAAATGTGGGTAGTTTGTGAAATGACAATTATGTTCAAGTTGCTAAAATAATATTAGCAACACATAAACCACTCCGGATTACAATTGAAATTTTAGTCGAGAATATTCTACATTATTAATTGCAGAAAAAAGAGCACTCAAGTTTTTATTTACAACTTTGAAAAAATCAAACACTAATTTAAGTCGAGATCCCTTTAAAGCAGTACGGATGGAAATGTCTAAAAGGAGGGATAATACTTTAGTATCTGTTATTAGACTCCTACAGAATCCTACAGTCACATAGAGAAAATGATAGTTTCTTTCAGATGGCAACAAGAAAAGGTATATAAATTGGCTAAATCTAAATTATATAGCATTTTTGAAACTAAAAACAGTGATAACGATAATAATGAAGAAACTGGCGAAACTGAAAATATTGAAGAATGTCCAGATTCAGAAAAAGAGACAAGTTCACAGTAACAAATAAATTTTGCAATTATAGAAAATTTAAAAGAATATGAGAGTCCAAATGCCGACAAATTTTAAGGAATTTAAAATATTTGACGCAAATGGAAAGAGAACCTCAAATTGCAACATCTTTTGGATGAAATTCTGACCATTAAACCAACTTCTACGCAAAATGAGCGGAACATTTCCACTGGTACAGATTTTGTTACCGAAAAAAGAATGAGAATAGGAGATACAACTTTGAACGCTCTGAATTTCTTAACAAATTATTTTAGATGTAAAAAATAATTCAATTTATTGCATTTTCATAAAACTTTTATATATTTTTCTAAAACTTTATGAATATATTTTTACGTTACTATATTATATTTTATTGTGTAATAATGCATTAAATTTTTATTTTAATAAATTGTTTTCTCGAGAAATTAAAAAGGTGAGAAATGAGGAACACTAATGACATACAAGTTCGAAATCCGAAAGTTCACTTTAAACAAATTGTGGTGACCAACTGAAAGCGTATTTCGTGATTATAAAAGAAATAAAATGCTTTTTGAAATTCATTATTAATTTTGTAGTAATGTTGGGTTATTGAGTTGGTGATAATTTTAAATGTTACTCTGACTCCAAAGCGTGTTTATTAATTCACAATTCAACACTCTCGAACATAATAAGCGGAATTGTACAAACTTCAATTACAACCAATTAACTATAAACCAATTTGTCACACAGAGCTTATTTCGACACTACGTGAAGAATAGCCCTTTCTGTATTCACAACAATAATCACTAGCCGTCAACTACTCAATTACAGGATACGTTGATCGATTGTTCTATTTACTTTGACCACAATATTTATTTACTCCACTTTTACTTTATATTCAATTTTATAAAAGATTCTCGTCACTTCTCGTTTCACTCTGTTTTGATTCTCCTTTCTAACTCTTTTCGTCTCTAATTTTGCTCTACTTTTTGTCTCTAATTTCGTTTTGCTTTGTTCTCAATTTCGTTCTATTTTCGTTCTACTTTTGTTCTAAATCTGTTCTAAATTTGTTCTGATTTCGTGTCCACCAGTTTTCCTTTATATAGTTATTTTGTTTATGGCACTGGCGACAGATTTTGTTTTCCCATTTACATTTTCTTCTGCGTTTGTATTATTTTGTATTATAATTTATCTAAACTATAATTATAAATAAATTATATGAAATTAAATGGAAAAAACCATATTAATTGATAAATGAATATTATTAAATGCAAATTTCAAACCAATAGATAAGAAATCCTGTATTATATCAATAGAATTATTAATAGAATTATATTAATATTGAATATCGGCTATTTTGATTAGTATAGGTATCATTAGTTGTTAGTATTCTGATAGAATTAAATTCCAATATCACATTATTCTTCCTCAGTTCCTAGAAAACCTTCGGATCAAAATGACCCATGTGTGGAAAAATTGGGCCATATTGACCAGGAAATATTTATATTATGATTTGTACTAAATATATTCAACAAGAGTTTGCAAATAAATTTTATTAACTTTTCTTGGTTCCTAGAACAAATGACCCGAAGTGCCTAGGAAGGTTATAATCGTTGTTGTTGGAGTAATATAAATATATATTTATAGGTTTTTCTTAAAGACCAAATTTAGAATCACTATTGTAAACTATGGCTGATAGATTGTTTTATTTTTTTTTAAAGTTTTTTTAAATACAAGTTCAAATTTATCAATAAAAGAACTTCATACTAAGGTATGTCAGTAATCTATTATGAAAATTCTTTGAACTGAAATTGACATACTTGCTATTTACAGCTTGTTCAAAAGCTACCATAAAGACGTGCCAGTTATTGACAATCAGCAGGCACCATAGTACAACAATAGATGACTAGAAATGACCATAAAATAAGATATTTGATATAAAATACTAACATAAAAATCATTGAAATTGATCCCTTGATATCCCAACTGTTGGTATGATCCACATTCGGTGGTACTGGTATTGGAATGAAAATAATAAAAGTAATCGTAACAAAATGACGGTTTACTTTTTGATAAATTCATAGTTAATTCTATCATGAAATATATTCATGCCCAATAATGCATAAAAATAAAACAGGAGTAACATTATACCGATTACTGACTTCATTCTGAATGGAATATCAAACAATGTGTTGATGATGGGAGTCAACGATGGGAAAAATAACACTATTCTAGCTGCTCTGGCTAAGATGAGAAGGTTAGTAATTCTAGGTAAATCCCATGCTGATATGTGGCCGAAAATATAATCTTTTCGAGACCTCAAAAAATTATACAAATTATATAAATTCTATTGNAAATGTAACACACATGTATGTAAACTTTCGATGTGTAAATGTAGCATGGAATAATGGAAATTTAAATTTTTATTTATTTTTACAAAAATTTCTCATAAATATTTCGAATTTAATGCCGTGGATTTTATCGAATTAAAATTTACTCCTCTGTGAATTGACGAGAAAATAATAAATAATGAAGACTAATTGAATTTTGGAACGTTATTATGAATACCAAAAAGTTAATTTTGCTAAATTATTTAAAATCATTATTTTGTGAATATTCGCCAATTTTTCCTAAAATACTGTAAAAATTGAAAAAATATATAAAAACAAATGGTTTTTATGTGTAGGTAACAATGGTGTGTTTGTGGGCAAATGTATTTGTACTGGTCAGACATTTTAAAAATAAATAAATAAATCCAGATTAGTTTTAGGCAAAATGAAAAAAATGACCAACAATAAAAAAGTCAATTAATAAAATTCATTTATTTTATTTAAAAATAACCACGATATAGAAATATGAATCTGGTTACTAAAAGTTGGACAGATATAAAAGGAAGAGTTGATAAAAAGATAAATACAAAGATTAAGAAGTTTCATAATGAGAATGAGCAATGTGTGGATAATATTCGCATAGAAATGCACATTTCTTCAGAGAGGACATTAAATCTTCTTCCGTGGGCTCGACTAGATCATTTCTAAATGGATCAATCATTATAAGTTATTTTGAACTATTTCCCAAATCACTTGAATAGCATTTGAAATGTTAAAGAATTGTTGACAATCACGCTTGATCGTAAATATTGCAGAGAATCCTCAATAAGCATCGATACTGATTGTGGCCTCGAACGCTTCCGCCTTTCCTCTTCATAATAAGCCTTTCTTTGAGAATACGCCTAAATATTATTATCAAACAATCAGGGAAATCTCAAGAATTATATTGTCGACCTCAATGACAAAAGCTGTGACACAATTCAGCACAATGATCACCGAAAAAATCCACCAAGAAATCATGAATATGTGCACCAATCTGAATTAATAACATTTAACAATGATTTGATCCAAACTCGCTCGATTTTGATTGATTCAAAAATGAACATATTTGTACTTTTTGACGAGTATTTGCATAATGGAGAGATTCACGAAAATATAAACAGATATGGAATATAAATTACAATAAATAATAGCATGTGTGATCCAGGTTAACTAATTAAATCTTTATCAGTAAAATTATTAAATATTGCCAAACAGTTTGTTTATGTGTCACCATCAGGAAGGATAAAAACAACTATAGACATTATTGATTTATTAAACAAATTACATAATTATTATTATTGTTAAACAAGTAATTGAAAGCTTTAAAAAAAAATTAAAAAATTAAAAATTAAAAGCTTTTTTAAAATTAAAAAATTTAAGAAATTGATAAGAATTATTTTTATAATCGAAATTTTTTAAATTTTATTCAATATATACTTTGCAGCAAAAGTCTTATATTATCATTTACTTGTTTAACATTTAATTAATGCTACTACCAGGAAATCATCAATATCCATCATATTATTATTATTATTATTTTAAAAAATTTTCAATTAAATTTTAATTTAAATAATCATTTATTTTTGATATTAAACTATTTAAAAAAATGATTATGACTTATATCATAGCATTTCTTCTCGAAAAATATGCAAGAAATATAATTAAATGTATTATTAGAAATTTTTTTTGTTATTTTGGGAATTTTTTAAAGCTTTAACATTTTGTCGTTCCGTTTTCTTATTCGTCAGTGTCATACATATTTTTACAACACCGCTAGTTTTCTATTTTCTTATTCATCATTGTCTCATACCTCAACTGTTGTTCCATACTTAATAATTCAGAACTCTACTGGTTTTATGCAATTAATGCTGAAATTTTATGAAGATATAAAACAAAAGCTAATTCAAAAAATAATTAAACACAGAGATAATATAAAAAATTCAGTATATCAGCATGAAAACAAAAGATGTACATAATAACAAAGATTCAGACAATTTGGGAATGGACTTTGATGTTTATTTGCAACCCAAATCGAAAAAGCAATTAAATCCATTAGAAAAATATCAAAAATGTTTAAAAATTCCCCCGTTAAAAATACTATATTACAAAAATATGTAATGGAAGATGAAAAAACATAGCTAATGGTAATTTAAACTGTTGTACGCGGTGGAATACAATGGAGGCTATGGTACAAAGATTTTTACGAATTAGCGGCTCAATCAAAAGCCATTATTGATTGAATTAAATGTGGGTAGTTTGTGAAATGACAATTATGTTCAAGTTGCTAAAATAATATTAGCAACACATAAACCACTCCGGATTACAATTGAAATTTTAGTCGAGAATATTCTACATTATTAATTGCAGAAAAAAGAGCACTCAAGTTTTTATTTACAACTTTGAAAAAATCAAACACTAATTTAAGTCGAGATCCCTTTAAAGCAGTACGGATGGAAATGTCTAAAAGGAGGGATAATACTTTAGTATCTGTTATTAGACTCCTACAGAATCCTACAGTCACATAGAGAAAATGATAGTTTCTTTCAGATGGCAACAAGAAAAGGTATATAAATTGGCTAAATCTAAATTATATAGCATTTTTGAAACTAAAAACAGTGATAACGATAATAATGAAGAAACTGGCGAAACTGAAAATATTGAAGAATGTCCAGATTCAGAAAAAGAGACAAGTTCACAGTAACAAATAAATTTTGCAATTATAGAAAATTTAAAAGAATATGAGAGTCCAAATGCCGACAAATTTTAAGGAATTTAAAATATTTGACGCAAATGGAAAGAGAACCTCAAATTGCAACATCTTTTGGATGAAATTCTGACCATTAAACCAACTTCTACGCAAAATGAGCGGAACATTTCCACTGGTACAGATTTTGTTACCGAAAAAAGAATGAGAATAGGAGATACAACTTTGAACGCTCTGAATTTCTTAACAAATTATTTTAGATGTAAAAAATAATTCAATTTATTGCATTTTCATAAAACTTTTATATATTTTTCTAAAACTTTATGAATATATTTTTACGTTACTATATTATATTTTATTGTGTAATAATGCATTAAATTTTTATTTTAATAAATTGTTTTCTCGAGAAATTAAAAAGGTGAGAAATGAGGAACACTAATGACATACAAGTTCGAAATCCGAAAGTTCACTTTAAACAAATTGTGGTGACCAACTGAAAGCGTATTTCGTGATTATAAAAGAAATAAAATGCTTTTTGAAATTCATTATTAATTTTGTAGTAATGTTGGGTTATTGAGTTGGTGATAATTTTAAATGTTACTCTGACTCCAAAGCGTGTTTATTAATTCACAATTCAACACTCTCGAACATAATAAGCGGAATTGTACAAACTTCAATTACAACCAATTAACTATAAACCAATTTGTCACACAGAGCTTATTTCGACACTACGTGAAGAATAGCCCTTTCTGTATTCACAACAATAATCACTAGCCGTCAACTACTCAATTACAGGATACGTTGATCGATTGTTCTATTTACTTTGACCACAATATTTATTTACTCCACTTTTACTTTATATTCAATTTTATAAAAGATTCTCGTCACTTCTCGTTTCACTCTGTTTTGATTCTCCTTTCTAACTCTTTTCGTCTCTAATTTTGCTCTACTTTTTGTCTCTAATTTCGTTTTGCTTTGTTCTCAATTTCGTTCTATTTTCGTTCTACTTTTGTTCTAAATCTGTTCTAAATTTGTTCTGATTTCGTGTCCACCAGTTTTCCTTTATATAGTTATTTTGTTTATGGCACTGGCGACAGATTTTGTTTTCCCATTTACATTTTCTTCTGCGTTTGTATTATTTTGTATTATAATTTATCTAAACTATAATTATAAATAAATTATATGAAATTAAATGGAAAAAACCATATTAATTGATAAATGAATATTATTAAATGCAAATTTCAAACCAATAGATAAGAAATCCTGTATTATATCAATAGAATTATTAATAGAATTATATTAATATTGAATATCGGCTATTTTGATTAGTATAGGTATCATTAGTTGTTAGTATTCTGATAGAATTAAATTCCAATATCACATTATTCTTCCTCAGTTCCTAGAAAACCTTCGGATCAAAATGACCCATGTGTGGAAAAATTGGGCCATATTGACCAGGAAATATTTATATTATGATTTGTACTAAATATATTCAACAAGAGTTTGCAAATAAATTTTATTAACTTTTCTTGGTTCCTAGAACAAATGACCCGAAGTGCCTAGGAAGGTTATAATCGTTGTTGTTGGAGTAATATAAATATATATTTATAGGTTTTTCTTAAAGACCAAATTTAGAATCACTATTGTAAACTATGGCTGATAGATTGTTTTATTTTTTTTTAAAGTTTTTTTAAATACAAGTTCAAATTTATCAATAAAAGAACTTCATACTAAGGTATGTCAGTAATCTATTATGAAAATTCTTTGAACTGAAATTGACATACTTGCTATTTACAGCTTGTTCAAAAGCTACCATAAAGACGTGCCAGTTATTGACAATCAGCAGGCACCATAGTACAACAATAGATGACTAGAAATGACCATAAAATAAGATATTTGATATAAAATACTAACATAAAAATCATTGAAATTGATCCCTTGATATCCCAACTGTTGGTATGATCCACATTCGGTGGTACTGGTATTGGAATGAAAATAATAAAAGTAATCGTAACAAAATGACGGTTTACTTTTTGATAAATTCATAGTTAATTCTATCATGAAATATATTCATGCCCAATAATGCATAAAAATAAAACAGGAGTAACATTATACCGATTACTGACTTCATTCTGAATGGAATATCAAACAATGTGTTGATGATGGGAGTCAACGATGGGAAAAATAACACTATTCTAGCTGCTCTGGCTAAGATGAGAAGGTTAGTAATTCTAGGTAAATCCCATGCTGATATGTGGCCGAAAATATAATCTTTTCGAGACCTCAAAAAATTATACAAATTATATAAATTCTATTGTTTATTATTATTATTATTATTATTATTATTATTATTATTATTATTATTATTATTATTATTATTATTATTATTAATTATTATTATTATTATTATTATTATTATTATTATTATTATTATTATTATTATTATTATTATTATTATTATTATTATTATTATTATTATTATTATTATTATTATTATTATTATTATTATTATTATTATTATTATTATTATTATTATTATCTAAAACAATAAAATGATAATTTAAGCCTTTTGCTGCGAATAATGTATTTAATGAAAAAATTTTCGACTATAAGATAGTCCTTGTCAATCTCCTGGAATTTAGCAATCTTCTTCCCAAACATACATTTCTATCTTTCTTTTATTTCCTTTTTCTTACTTCTCATTGGTTATAAATATAATATAATATAATGATATACTTTCTTTTTCTGAATTTTTAAAAATTTTTATTTAAAATTAAAATAAATCTCATTGAAAATTCAAAAAGATACCAACTTAAATTTTTAAAGCTTCTATAATTAGCCCTAGAAGCCTATTCTAATAAAATGTTTCAAAATATTTATAAAAATAAAATAACCACAGATCAACAATCGAAATTCCCGTTTTCATGATGCCTTTGAAGAAATTGAATATAAAAATGGGGAAAACTGGTTTGTATATTGTTTGAGTGAAAATATATCAAGTTGTTTAAAAAGATGTGTAAATTCAAAAATGGTGCACTAAAAAATGAAATTTCGCAATTTTGATTACGTCATAGTCTCATTTAATAGAGAATTTAATTTCAAGTATATTGACATAGAAAATCTTTAGAAAAAATGAAAATTGATGACGTGATCAACGATTTAAACAAAATTAAAATTATTACGTAATCGCTAATTAAAACAAAATTTAAAATTAAAAAAAAGTAGGGTTGGTACCTAGATCTGGAGTGCACAATACTATCTACTATAATAAATCAATGTAATTGGTGTCTCGGATGCCTCAATAATTCCGTTTCCAGGAAACATTTGACAATCATTCCGTATTGTACGCTTAAATCAGGTGGAAACTTACTATTTAGTGAATATTATTATTTTCATCGAAACCCTTTGCTCACATTAGTAAAGTTATTGTTAGTTACAAATTGCAATAATGCTAAATTGTGCTTTCATTTTATTGGTGTAGTATATATATATATGAATATTTCTTAAAAGGTTGATGGTATTGTTGTCACAATTGTACTTGTTTATTTACAAATTCATTGAAACACATCTATGCGTACTTTGCTTTATGAACATAAACAATGTTTTGGCCTTGTTCTAATCACTATCTTTGTAGGGAATTGATTTTCTGATAAATATTTTAGTGAGCCTGTCGTTTTTGTTTTATTTCAAGGAAAGTGTGCAAGCATAATTCAGTGGTTTTGCAAATTTTGAGGAACTATGAAATTTGACTATTATTCCAATTACTAGTAAAAATTTGTTTCAATAGCAGCTCACATTTAAAATTCTAACAGTTAGTAAAACGGTTGGTTGATAGTTATGTTAGTGGTTACTGTTATTATGTTGTTATGATTGATTATTGTAGGAGAGTTTGCAGAGACCAGAAGAGTCACCTTTAAAATCTGTATTGGGACTGCTGGGGTGTATGTGTGTTTCAATTGCGTGTGGTGAGTGCAAATTTTATCTTTGGAATTAACTATTAAAATAATTATTAATTTACCATTTAGGATCATGGGTTTCACATTTGTATTACGTTGGTTAGTGGTTTATTGTCTGTAAGGAATTAGAAATTGTGGGCTTCCAGTAGTGTTGGAAGTGTTTTATGGCATCATGTATTGCAAGGAGTTCCTTTTCGAAAGTTGAATACCGGGTTTGGTGTGTTTAGATTTTTAAGAAAAAAACCGATCGATTGTTTGTTGAATTTTTCTTGGTATAGTCTGTTGCTAAATTGTAATTTAATTCCAGATTCGGGTATTCCAGCAGCGTTGCTTTGCAACTTTCTTTAGCTATTTCGAAGTTTCTGATCGATTTTTTTGTCCAGTCGATTTTCATATTTCTTTTTGTTTTGATTAATTCATTTAAAGGTGCTAGTAGTTCTCTGCAGTTTGGTATGTATACATGGTAAAAGTTTACCATTCCCAAAAACCGTCTTAATTCCCTGTTCGTGTTTGTTAGTTTGAACTGTTGTATTGTATTTATTTTCTTTTCTATAGGTTTTGTGCCTTTTTCGTTTAAAGTTTGTTTTAGGAAATCAATTTCCTTGTTTAAGAATTCGCATATTTCGAGGTTAATTTTTATATTTGCGCATTTAGGGATTGAAACAGTTTCTCGATACCATTTAGTTGTGTTTCTTTGTTTGGGCTTGCGATCAATATGTTGTCCAATTGTGTTTTATTTATTTTTCAGGGTTTGATCCACGAAACGCTGGAATGTTGCTTCTGCATAGCGCAAACCAAATGGCATTATGTTATATTCGAACATATCAATTGGTGTTACGATTGCTATCTTTTTTATGTCTTCTTTCCTAATTGAAATTTTGTGGTAAGCCGTTTGGAGGTCTATTTTTGGGAAGTACTTTGCTCCTTTTAATCTAAAAATGGATTAACCGAATTTATATTCTCAGAAACCCATACCTGTTTGAGGTGATCTCTCAATTATTTCATTTAGTTTTCTAACTGATGACAATAACAATCCCATATAAGACAAAAGGCCCCCACTTCAATGAATATTATATATAGAAATCATTAGTAATTCATTATTTTAGTTCTCCAAACTTCATTACATAAATATCAAAGTCAGTATGTGCCTTTGATGACTTCCTTGTTAATCTTTCTAATATATTTGTATTGCATCATTTCATTACTTTGTTTAAATTAGAAATGAGATTCATCATTAAATCATGCCTGTCCACATCAAACATCTAGATAATACACATAATTTCACCTTCACTTGCATGCGCTGTGACACAATTCTTTTTGAGTTCTTGTTCAAAACTGACACTTGTCAACATTCCATCTGTTACGACTGCACCGTTCACATATTGAGATGTGAAACGGAAAACCTCACGACAACTGTCCAAATGTATGATAACAACATGAAATCGTTGCAATCCTTTTCCAAGTCTCAATTTCTCTCTTTGGATATTCCTCAAATGTTTTACGATGAATTATACGAACGAGAAATCTTGAAACTTCAACATTACGACTGGCCTTTCAACATGCTAGAAATGCGAGTGAATAATTTGTTGTTAGAAATCAAAGTTATTGCAGAAGATTTCCACAGAAATAGAAAAGTTTTGACTTCTGAGAATTTCTGTTTTTCTGAACAAGAACGACAGGAAATTATTGAACAAGTAAAACTCAATGCCAACAAATACAAAAAGACAATGGAAAAATACAAAGAAGAAATGAGATTGATGAAAATGGATCTAATAAATGAAATGGAGAAAGTTTCATTTTACACATTGATAAAGGAGGAAAGGTTTCAAGAAATGGTAAAAGCGCTTTATGAGCGTTGGTTAAATTTGATTGGTCGAACCAATTGTATGGCGATGACAATAATGGAAATTGCGGATAAAGATAAAAAATTAATGATAGAATGCGATCGGGTTCTGCATGAATGATTTCATATGATATTATGTCTCAGAAGCAGATCTGATCAAAAAATGACACTGATCTAGTAAACAACTTAATATTGAATAAATAATTTTTAAAAGAGGAGTTCAATTTTTTTTATTATTTGTTGTAATGATATATTTTTATATTCTTTTCCTTTAATTAAAAATAAGATTCTATTTTTTTATATAATTTTTTATTATAAATTTTTATTATTTCATTTATTATTTCAAAGATCAGATTCATGATCAAATTCATAAACAGACAGCCAAAAATCAACACTAAAGAAGAAATCAATGAAATCATGAATTTGATCTGTTGTCATTGACCTTGAGAATAACTGACAATATATAAAGAAATTTAAAAAAATATAATAAATTAAAAAGTAATAATTAAAATAATATAGAAAATTTTAAGAAATATACTTTCAAAAGATAGGATTTAAAAATCAAAATTGACACATTTATTGAAATATTTAAATAGCGTATATAAGTAGTTATTGGAGGCTTTATTTTATAATATTTTGAAATGTTTTATTAGGCTTCTAGAAGCTAATTATAGAAGCTTTATAAAAAAATTTAAAAATTTTTAGCTTGTCATTTGGAATTTTAAATGGTATTTATTTTATTTTTAATTTTAATTTTCAAAAAGATTTTAAAAATTTTTAATAAAAAAATTAAAAAATTCATAAAACGAAAGTATATTTTATATTTATAACTAATGAGAATTAAGAGAAAGGAAATAAAAGAAAGATTGAAAGGTATTTTCGGGAAGAACATTGCTAAATTCCAGGAGATTGATAAGGACTATCTTATAGTCGAAAATTTTTTCATTAAATACATTATTCGCAGCAAAAGGCTTAAATTATTATTTTATTGTTTTATTATTATTATTATTATTATTATTATTATTATTATTATTATTATTATTATTATTATTATTATTATTATTATTATTATTATTATTATTATTATTATTATCATTATTATTATTATTATTATTATTATTATTATTATTATTATTATTATTATTATTATTATTATTATTATTATTATTATTATTATTATTATTATTATTATTATTATTATTATTATTATTATTATTATTATTATTATTATTATTATTATTATTATTATTATTATTATTATTACATGGTTTTCATAAGCACAGTCTCCAGAATTTTCATTGCCTACCGATTATAGATGTCAGTAATGGATATTCATAGAATAGAAAATATTCTAACCAAAATTGAAGCAGTAATGAAAAAGTCAAATCTACAGCCTTGGCGGCTGAAATATGTTTGGCAGCCCATTGCAAAATATTTGGCAATTTGCTCTAATATGTAAATGAAAATGAAAACCCAATTGAATACCTAAAATTTTATAATATACTATTAAAACTATTACAGAATAAAGATATTGTTCAAAATTTAGAAAATCATGAATAATTCAATACCAGTGGAAAGAAATACACAATTTCTACGAGAAAAATACAGGCAAATTTCAAATGAATCAATAATAAAAATTTTGTCTAGAATTGCAAAATAAATTAAAACAAACTTAAAATGCATAAATTCCCCAAACCATAGATAAAATCTTTTATCTTTTTTACCAGTGAGCTATTAGTATTATTTTCAATTTTCTTTATCTCCATTTCAGACTATTTCAGTAATTTTGTCTATTAACACGAATTTTCAAGTGTTTCAAAAAGCTGTACCGAAAATTCGTAATTAATAAATAAAAAATATTGATTCAATCTGAAATTAAGATAAAAATGCAAAAATCATCCAAAAGATAGTTGCCTGTAGTTTGGTTGCTCTCGGGGTTCCATATACATAATTCATTGCATTACATAACTAGCTTCATACGGTTTATATAGTTGTTATTAAAGTAATTTAACCGTACTTATGGTTATTTTTTACATAAAATTTATCAGGGTTTTTTTGTCGTCCATACTTAACAATGACCTGCTAAAAATATTGACATCAATTAATAAATGTCAAGATATAAGAGAAGGGAAATGAAAAGATTTTCAAATTGTAATATATAAAATAAGTGATGGAGTAAATGTGCAAATCTCAAATACATAAATTGATTGAAAACGGAGTTCATGAAAATTTGACGTATCATAGTTGTTCAAGGTAGAGGTGTATAAAGTGATAAAATTATATTATAAGAACTTTATTCAATTTTCACCGCTGATTTCTTTTGATCAAAATCAATTGAAAAAGGAAATGCCTTAAAATCGTGAATATCAAACAAAAACATCGATTTATTTACTGATTCATAGTCAAGCTTTTTAATAAATACAATGATAAATGATATTAAGGCTTCTGAATACTGTGATGAAAAACAAATTGGCAGTGACAATGAAATATCCAAATCTCTATAATGTGGTCAGATAAATATTTGATCATTGATAATGAATAATACCTTTTTCTATATGTCATTTTAATTTTTCTGGATCTTACCCATTATAGGCATCATATTTGAATTCAGTAATGACAATTCAGTTAACTATAATTTTTCTAATATTGGTCAAAGTTCAATTGCTCAGTAGAATTTCATTTCACGAGTACCTATGTACAATTTGCATGTTTTACGAGTCGTTTGTCAATAAACTGGGCATTTATATTTACCAGAACTCACCAGTTATCCCAACCATTAAACATAAGAGAGTAGAGATATGGCGTTTCTAACCTTTTTTTATTACCATCATATTTAGAACATATATTTAATAAAGAATATATTTACAATTTCTGAAATTACTAAATTTTTCCGAAAATCTGATAAAAATAAATTTCTAACGTATTAATCAGGTTGTTTTGGTTGTAAATAATGTAGAACAAATATTATTTATTAAGAAATTGAAAACAATTAATTTTAATTGAAGTGATTGGTAATTGAATTTATATTGCATATCAACGACTTTTATATAGTTATATTAATTATTGGATCATATTTGTTTAATTAGATTACAATTTTTAATCAAATAGATCATTGTAATCTATTATTTATTTACTATTATTTATTTACTATTATTTATTTACTATTATTTATTTACAGATAGGCGAATGCTTTAATTGACTTCACCTTTATATGCCAGAACTCTGCGCAGTTTAAAACAATATTCACATTTTAAAAGCTATTCTATAAATATTTCGGAGCTTTTCCTCTAATTGATCAGCTTCTTATTATAAATGTCCCTTTTACCTACTTTCATTTTCTCTTTGTTTTCTTATCTAAAGCTAAAAGCCGAATTTATGACGTTTCAGTCTCTTATACTCAGTCTAGCTGTTTAATTAATAACTTTTATCTAACATTCTGACAGTCTACTCCTACGATCTCTTCGGATGTCATCGTAAATTAGCTACGAGTAAAATGACTTATGATTTGATTTGGGTTTTACTGTCACCTAATCTTGCTGTTATGATAGCGGCACTATGAAATCCATTCTGTTGGCATTTATTGTTGTTCGTTAAGCTTTATGAAAGAAGGTCTGCAAAAGATTACACCAACAATATATGCCAATTCCTATTCCAATAGCATTCACAGAAAAATCACTGTAGCTCTTATGCGATATTAATGAATTGAATTTAAAATATTTTGTAATAAATTAATTGCTTTATATCAAAATATTATCACATTGAAGTTTACTATTCTCATTTTGAAACTAAAATGGTAGAGATTTCCTTAATTAATTAATTAATTAATGTGGTCAATTCTTAAATATATTTATACATACTTTTTTGTTTCAATTTTTTATTATGTTGGTTTTTCTGCAATTCTATTTTAATTTCGAAAATCTTTTTTTTCTTGATGCTTAAACGAATCAATCAATCAAATTTTTGGACAAAAAAATAAGAAGAAATTGGAAAAAGATTTGAAAATGCTAGTGATAGTGAATAAGATGAAGTAATTGTAAAATTTGAAACATATCTTGATGAAGATAAATTTGATCAAATAAAATTTATTTAATGGAAATTACTTGAAATTTTAGAAATCATTGATTTTAAATGGATGATGGATCCATCGTCTAATGAAGAATTGTTATATGTTTGTGATACCACTGGAACTGTCAAGTCGTTTTCAATTGGTAATTTACCTTATGAAAAGTTATCAAAAATGGTATCCACTTCTTATAACCAAGGCAAAGGTTGTTGCTACAATGGATTCAATGTCATTGTGAATAGAAATAATTCTAATGCACTTTATGGTAGAAACTGTGAGCAATTTCATGAAAAATGAATAGAAACGAATTAGACTAGTGATAAATATGATGTTGCGGGCTTTAAATTACTATTTTCTACAACGATGTTCTATTTTATATATTTTTTACTTTTCTAACTCTTCTGAATTCTTTTCGACAAATTCATTTATATTTTGCTGTCCCACTTTATCTAATTTATCTCTAACCCATTTTTCAGTTTGGATTAATTTAAATTAATTATTTATTAATTTTATACAAATTTATAATTGTGCTATAAAACATATAAAATTGTTAAAAAAAATTTGCAATTTTTTTTAACTCTGTTTCGATTATATTTCCCTTGACTATCATTTCTCATACCTGACCACAACCTTGTAATAACTATTCAATTAAGTTTCCATGTCATTTATACTTGAAAATAATTTCACTTTTACAATTCCAACAAAATATTTTTCGATAAAATATTCCACTTTCAATATATTTTAATTTACAATTTTCTTTATCTTCATTATTTTTCCAACTATATTTTCCAAGAAACATTGATTTATGTTCGATAAATTACTGAAGATAAAGATAATAATTAATAACATAGTGGAAGCAGCATTAATTAAATGTTAAACAAGTAAAAATAATATAAGCCTTTTACTGCAAAGTTTCAAGTATGAAAGAATTTTCCATTATAAAAATAATCCTTATCGATTTCTTTGATAAGGATTATTTATTATTTTTATAATCGAAAATTACTTAATTTTATTACATACTAGCTGTTGTACCCGGCTTCACCCGAGTTTACATTTATTATAATAATTCATTTAAATTAATTTTTTGTTTAATGATGTTATTACGTTCCAGTATTGATTTTATAACAGCTTCAATTCCACGTTTAATTCACAATAAGAAAAGCTTTCAAAATAAATTTCAATTTGTAAAATCGAAAACGCACTCCAATTTAAAACGAAAAATAACTGGCAATATTTTTCCAATTGCAAACTCGCTCACTAATCAAATAAAATTCAAATTATCTATGTTTGAATTATGCTTTGAAAACTTTTGACTAAATTATATTATTTTCAACTGCAAGTAGCAAGAATATAATAAATTATTATTTATATGGTAAATTGCTGACCGGACAGAAAAAAAACCGACTAAGGGTGCCCTAGGGGTGGTCACCTGGTGGTGAAACATAGCCTATGACCTGTCCCGAGTCAAATGAGGGCCACATGCGAAATTTCAGCACCCTAGGTCCAACGGTAGGGAATTCTATAGGAAACAAACAAACAAATTTTCATCTTTATATATTAGATATACTTTTCAGCAAAAGGCTTATATTATTATTTACTTATTTTATAATAACAGTAATATGGAATAAATGTAAATATTCATATAAATTTATATTTCTTGTATTTTAAAAACTACATTAAAAAACATTAAAATTATTAAAAATCTTAAGTTTCATCGAAATATTATCATATCTTTCTAAAAAAAAGCGAAAATTTTAATGAATTTTGTGTCTATGTTTTGTTTCAATAAATTTCACAGGCTGTATGCAATGACAAATAATATTATTATAAAAAAATTAAATCTGGAAATTTAAATATTTTTAATGAAACAAAATTAATTATTTAAATTCTTGCTTGAAAACATATAACTCAAAATAATTAATCGCGACCATTGAATTGTTAAAAACAAATTAATATACAAGAGAACAAAAGTTTCAAAGACATTTATTTTTTGAAAATATTCATGGATTTTATTCAAGTATTTTCCAAATGAGATTTTAAAAGGGAACGCAAAAAATTAGTGTTATCAAATTTTATCAAATTTTATAAATAAAAAAATTAAAAGTAAAAAAACAAATCTAAAATGTACAAAAAATTAATGATTTTATTGATAGATTTTAAATAGGTAAAAAATAAATTAACAGTTTATATATTCAAAATCAGAACTTCAAGTCATTTTGATATCCTTTCCCGTCATTTGTTTTTAGATTATCGATCAATATTTTGTTTTTATTTAACAAGAATTTTCCATAATGCATTTTCAACAAAAATTATAATTATATAGAATAAAACCTTCTTTTAAAGAAGTGAGGAAAGGTACATATCAAACAGATTTTTGGGCACAACGGCGTCCTTGAGTGCAACATTGGAAGGCCAAAAACCGAATTTTTTATTATGATTGAAATGGGTCATAAAGTCGGTCTGAATATTATTAAATTATAATTGCTTAGAAAAGTGCCATTTTCTGATGTCATTACACATAACTGGTAAATTATTATTTCAGTGACAATTATATCAATATTTTCGTTTTTATTGAACTGAAATTTTTTGACTTTGATTTATGTTTTCATAATTCACAATGTGCACGTGCAAATTGATCAATTCAATACCTTGAATCCTTGATGACCATTTTAGAGTTTTATAGAGCAACAATCAGTCAATTATTGACAATGGAATTCAGAATGGTTACGCAATATTGTAATCCAGCAATTAGTATAACGGATATCACCGAATAGTATCAGTGATACTATAAAAATAATATCATCAAAAAAAAATATAGTGATATTATTCACTGCTTTGGTCATTTTAATAAAAAATAAGTTTAGATAATTATCAAAAATTTATTCATCATCATCATCCAAATACTCAACGTCCTCATAATAATCATTTTCATCAAGTATAGACTCGTTATTTAATCGGGATTCGGTGTTTGAAGAAATCCACGCCTTACAGAACTCCACTCCATATACATCGTGTTTGGCAATATGCCAATCCTCATAATTTTCGCTAAAACCTGCTGCTGTTATTGAATTTTTAAGAGTTTCGATTTTCATATCATCCCAAGATTCCCTAACCCACGAATTGACCAATGAAAATGTTGGTGGTTTTGGATTCCCATTTCTTGTATACTCAACAGACTCTGAATTCTTCCATTCATTTATTTCAATGTTTTAATATGGTGATATTATTTAAATAGTATCACTAAATATAAATGAATTTAGTTATGGTGTAGTATTAATGATACTATTAGGTGTAGTGATACTATTTGGTAATATACGTTAGTATTATCGTATGTGAATGGGGAAGGGTGGGGTGTTATGTCATATTGCGCACCAAGCTGACTTACTCGGTATCGGAATGGGCTGAAACAGTATTTATGATAATATAAAATATATCAATAAATTTGCCGATATTAACAGCACTGAAACACAAATATATCGTTAAAATTGCGCAATATCAAAAATTGATGAGCAGAGAGAATAATTTATCAAGCATCATTAGCAGTAAAATATAGATGATAATTAACTGAATCTTACATCTAGAATGATTGATGCGACTTTTTCGTCTGGGAACTTGTAAGATACATCAACCTGAACGCAACTTGTGAATATCATATTGGGAAATTTGGGAAATAACTCACAGCGATCACTATGACATTGGAAAAACAAATTATCAGACCAATTATTTCGAATGATTTCGACAATAAGAATCGTTGCAATTTCACAATTCGTCTATCTTGATATTTTGGAACAGGGAATTTCTGGGAGAATATTTGTTTAATAATAATTTATAACCAATATTATTTATTATTAATAATATTATTATTTGTTATTATTATCTATCATTACTATTTGTGTTTTTTTATTTATTTTTATTTTTTTCTGCTTTTTTAATAATTTATTAATTTATAATTATTTTAATCATATTTTTATTATTATAATTAATTATTTTTATTATGATTATTATTTTTTTTATATTTTGTATTTATTTAATAATTTATAATTATTGCAATTATATTTTTATTATTTTAATTAATTATTATTATGATTTTCATTCTTATTTTTATTATTCTTATTTATTTTTATATTTTAACATTTCCTGAAAATGGTTCGTTTGAAATAAAAATATAGAAACAATTAAAACAATTAGTATTATTAAAATTTATTATTAAAACTTTTGAGTCAAGGCCAAAGTCTGAGAAATCAGCAACATAAAATTATTTAATACTTTTAAAAAATATAAATTTTCATTTAAGATATTTGTTAATCAAATATACCATTTTTGATTCTTTGTGTTCATCCAAAGGTCCTAAGATGTGTTTGAAGTGGTTCCAATCAACAACTTCAAATCCAATTAAATTTATCAGCTACAAACAGGAGTTTCAAAGGTTCAATAAATACAATTCCAAATATTTGATACAAACTTTGATCATTTCAGTTTTCCTCCATTTGCATATAGACGCGTTATTAATGACAGATTTCAATGTCTCAATATCTACTTCATCTCTGTTTATTCAAGGAAATAAACTTGAAATTTAATGATAGAAATAATAATAACTGATAAATTCCATCTAATTTTGCTAGGTAATTCCGTAGGACTTCAAACATTGCCCGTGTTGCAACGCGTCTACGAAATAATGACGCTTGCATAGACTCCTATTAATCAATTTTTAATAATAATAATAATAATAATAATAATAATAATAATAATAATAATAATAATAATAATAATAATAATAATAATAATAATAATAATAATAATAATAATAATAATAATAATAATAATAATAATAGTAATAATAATAATAATAATAATAATAATAATAATAATAATAATAATAATAATAATAATAATAATAATAATAATAATAATAATTATAATAATAATAATAATAATAATAATAATAATAATAGTAATAATAATAATAATAATAATAATAATAATAATAATAATAATAATAATAATAATAATAATAATAATAATAATAATAATAATAATAATAATAATAATAATAATAATAATAATAATAATAATAATAATAATAATAATAATAATAAAACTTACTAAAACATGACCACGGAATTGATCAAATATAATGGCGATCAAGACATTCATGAACACAAAAATACCAACTGTCATAAAAAAAACAAAGAACAAAAATGCCAACCGATTGTCATTATAAACTTTAATCATTGCTAGAAATAAAGAGTAAATAAATAGGATAAATAAATTCATACAAATTTACCATCCGGATTATTGGCAGTGGTGAGTAAGACTAGCAATGTTAAGAATGCATCGTAGAAGGATTTATATTTTTCATCATATGCTTGCTATGAAAATGATTAAGTAACTAGTGATAATGGGCATGTAGTTTAAATAAAAATGTTGATGAAGTAATTAAATTTTTATTTAAATTTTAAATGATTCTCATTACAATTGTGTGTAATTCCCCTGTTGATAAGCAACATGGAATCTCACCACAAATATTTTCCTAATAATACCTCATATAGTGTCAGACCATTTATCGGGAGTCTAGAAGGAAGTCAATCTATCTCACTGTTATCACTCGTTACATGCGGTTGTGAGTAGTATTAATATTTCCCTATATCAAAAGACTCTTATCACAATTAACCTTTTAATATTTTAACCCTCAAAATTCAAAATGATAGTATAAATATAACGTTACATCGTACTTAACTTCAATTAACATTGTAAAATGTATTTATAAATATTTGAATGTTTGTGGAGTGTTGAAATTGAATAATGACTTTGCTCAGAACATTATTTATATTAAATTAAATTCTCCGCATACATTATTTGGAAATTGTTGTTTTAATAATACATTGTCTTATGAATAAAATTAAATATTCTAGTAAAAAACATCTTGTAGATCCACTGGCGCAATTTATTTTTGAGAAAAGTAAAATTAGATAGAAATTTAAATTAAAGAAAGCTCCACTCAAACAAACATTCGTTTTATATAATTTATATAATAATTTATATAATTTCTATCTATAATTTCTATAGTTATTATATCCTACCTGGTGATGACATGAAAACTGTCGAAATATATCGTAAAACGAATGTTTGAGTGGCGCTTTCTTAAAATTCTCATTGATTACATTTATCAATCTCACGACATTGCTGGCAGTTTTAGCGAAAAACTCTAACTAATATTTCATATTAAAATTTAATAAACATCCTTTTCAAATGGTTCTCTTTAAAATTAAAAAAGAAATTATGATTAATCTAGAATAATTATGAATATATGAATTTATGAATACTATTAATCTAGAATAATTATGAATACTATTTCAACATGACTGATTATAAAATATGTAAATATTTATGAGTATATATATATAGAATTTCAATTGGTTAATAATATTTGTATTATATGTTATTAACCAATTGAGCATTGAGATAGGAATCCTTGCAAAAGAATACAGCACTGTTACATGGAGTAATAGTAGAAGTTCCTGAATGATGATAATTAAAGTTGAGAGAATTCGAGTTCATGGCTTTTGAAATATTACAGTAGAATCTGGAACAAACAAAATTATTGTTGATATTGATACCCAGCATATTAATATTTTGCGCAATATAATATTATCACGTTTTCCGTTAGTGATCTACTAACAGATAAAATTGTGTCTAGATTAATTTCTACAGCCAGATCCTTATGTAAAAAAGCTACGTTCAACATTTATGTTAACTGTTATTAAGCGAATGAAATTATTGAAACCTATTTAAGATTTCCCAACACGATGCAATAGTACACACGACATTTTATAAAGACTTAGTATTGAAAGGTTTCTGCCAGGATATAGCACCAACAATTAAGGAATTGCATATTAGAGAAAATAATTGGAATGCAATAATTGATATTGTATGGTTCTGAACCCCGCGAAAATTGCGGCAAAAATATTTCAAGATAAACAGATTTTAGTCAGGGATTTTTATTTCAGTTGATTAACCTCTAAAAACGAGACAAAAAAATTAATATCCCTGTCGCTATTTTTCTAGATCTTCGGTACAAAGTAATATTAACTTAGACTCAAATTAAAAAGCACAAAATATTAGACTTCGTGTATTTTAACACGTCTAAATTTTGAAATGTATGAAAATATTGAAAATTTCCATCTATATTTAGCTTCACTTACCACAAAATTTCAATCTTTGCAAAAATAAAATTATAGTGAAATTTTTTTGAAAAAACGATACAAAAATATAAATTTGTCTAATAGCACGAAAAAATCCAACCAGATAAAGTAGGGGTCGGCAACCTTTTAAATGTGGTGTGCCAAGCCACTCTTCCAATTAATTTAGGGTGCACCTTATTTCTTTTTACAAATAAGTAATGGTATATGTCTGTCACATTAAATAATATAGATTTTTATGAAAACAATTTATTCCCAAAATTATTTTTTAAATATATTAAATTGAAAAACAAACAACATACAATCCCTTTGACAACGCGTGCCATATGTTGCCGACCCCTGAGATAAAGAATATTCACTCATCATTGGATACTTATATAATAGAGACTCGGAGAAAACGAAATTGCAATATTTTATAGTTTCGAAATATAAAGAAAACGAAGGAAAGTTCAATGAAGGAACATTGTAATATAGCAACTAGTATTTTATCTTTACCTATGTCACAAGTAATTGTGAAGTGCTTATTTCCGCTTTAAAGTATATTCTTAGTTGTCAGCGATCTAATTTAAATGAGCAATTATTGGAAGATATTTTATTATATTTTATTCTTAAAGAAAAAATCCTTGTTATTTTTGTGTATTTTTAATTTTTGGATTATTACTAAAGTTTTTTTTATTAAACAAAAATAAGAAAACTAGTCATTTCTTCGTCATTTTTTCTTTACCGAATAACCGGTAAATTTTAGTTTATTTTCCGGTAAAACGGTAAATTAATTAATTTTTTTTACGAAATTAAAACAAGTTAATCAATCTAAATTCTAAATAACGGATATGAATTGCAATGTATAAAAAAGCATTTATATAATCGTTATTTATATATCTAGATTCTAAAACAAGAAATTGTTATTTTGCGCACGAGAGAATTTTTATTATTCGAGGGTTGAGAATAATAATAACTGCGTAGCTGAGAATAATAATTTTCTTGAGAGCGCAAAATAATTTCTTGCTCGAATTGTATATTAAATTTTTCCTAACAGAATATTTTATTAATATTAAATTTTTCCTAACAGAATATTTTTGCTCTCTTTTATATACGCATACTGTGATATTTAAAAAACAAAGAAAACAAAAATTAAATAAATTTGTTTTATGTTTAAACAGGTTTAATCAATAGAATATTGCCTACCACTACTCATACGTGTTTCATAGAAATTTGCAGTGACACTCATAATTCAATTAATGAGTAAAATAATAATTGTATTTTCAAATTACTAATCCACTAATAATTAAAATATCACGGTATGCATTTATAATTTGGTATTGAATTTTGTTGAATATTTACTTGATTAAAATTTTCCAAAATTAATTTTTTGTTATTAGCCCTACAAAACAATGCAAAGTAACAATTTATCTAACCACGAAAACGAAACCAAAAAGACATTATGTGACTTCTTTTTACGTAAAGGAAACGATGCCGCGAAATGCAATATTTGTAATAAAATTTTAAAATCCGTAGGAGGTTCTACCAGTGGACTACACTATCATCTTAGAAGTCAGCATCAAATTAATTTACTAAATCGAGATAAACCAGACCCTTCTACGCAATTCTCTCAAAATAAAATCGACTGCGCTGTGAGCACTTCAAAAGGTGATATTAAGAATTATTTAAAAAACGTAGGTAATGACAATTGGGTAATGACAAACCGTCTGAATTTCTGCGAAATCTAAAGGCAAAACTCGAATACTTGCAACCAAAAATAACAATCACCGGGTCAAAAGAGTTCATCAAAGACCTTTTCATGCGCGCAATGCCACCTGAAATACGACGGATTCTAGCTGCCAGCAACTGTACAGACCTCGATACTCTGGCAAACATAGCAGACAAAATCAACGACGAAATATACCCGACAATATGTAGAACTTACCAAAACAAAAATTTTTTTAAGAACAACGAAAACAAACCTGTACACAATAGCTCAGAAACTACAGAAACGAACAAACTTATCTCAACTCTGGTAACAAAATTCGACGAAATAATTATTTAAAACAAAAATCTAAGAAAAGACATAACCGATTTACAAAGAAGAGAATCCAGGAGAACGCAATATTACGAAAACAGACAAAATTATCCCAGGCAAAATACAAGATCTGGCAGCCGCAACAGCTTCGACAGAAACAAAACATGGAACAACCCTAATAAATGCACAAACCAAAACTATTGTTACTACCACAATAAATTTGGGAATAAAGCATACAAATGCAACAAACCCTGCACCTTCGACAAAGAAAAGTCGGGAAACATATAAAGTCACCAATGATAGCACCGATATTTGGTGACAGCCAAACTTTCACGGTGCATAGCAATGGCCTTAATTTTCTTGTTGATTCAGGTTCAATAATTTCATTATTACCGAATTACCTATACAAAAACACAAAAACCGAAACCGCAAATTTGTGCGCAGCAAACGGCAGCCCAATTAAAACGTTCGGAAAGCAAAACATTAACATCACCATCAACAACACACAATACAATTGGCAATTCACTATCGCTGAAGTCAAACAAGCTATTTTAGGAGCAGATTTCCTTTCAAACTTCAATCTACTAGTCGACTGTAAGAATGGAAAAGTCATACCAAACAATTCAAATAACATACACCACAAAAATAAACAATCTAAAAAACAAATCAATTGTAACATCGGAGTAATAACAGCCCAAAACGGTGAAGCAAAAACAAATAAAACAGAAACAAACTGGCACATACCTAACGAAATCGCAAAACTGATACAAAATGTAGCAAATATAACTAATAAATTAGTGACAAACAATAACACAAAATGCATAACCGAACACATAATAATTAGCAATGGAAACCCAGTCCATGCAAAAGTCAGACAGTTAGACAAAAATAAACTCGAAATAACTAAGAATATTCGACGAACTACTAGAAAACCAAATCGTCAAACACTCAAACTCAAACTGGTCATCAGCCCTCATGCTTAAAGAAAAGGCAAACGGCGAATGGCGAGCCTGTGGAGACTACAGAGCATTAAACAATATCACAACAGCCGACAAATACCCAATTCCAATAATAAACGATATCATCAACAGATTTAACAAACCCAAAATTTTCAGCAAAATTGACTTAGAAAAAGCCTATCATCAAATTCCTGTCAGAAGTGAAGACATAAAGAAAACAGCAATCATCACACCCATAGGACTTTTCGAGTATAACAAAATGCCTTTTGGATTAAAAAATGCTGCAGCCACTTTCCAACGCTTCATGGACCAAATATTACGAAATCAACAGAACACAGTCGCATACCTAGACGACATCCTGATAGCATCAGCAAACAAAACAGAACATATACAAAATATTAAAAATGTGTTCGAAATATTAAGCAAACATGAGCTAAAAATTAACATAAAAAAATGCGAATTTTTGAAAACAGAAATAAAATTTCTGGGACACATGTTAAACGAAAATGGAACAAGACCTTTATACGACAAAATCAAAGCAATCAAAAATTACCTTCTACCCAAAACTACAAAAGAGCTAAGACGTTTCCTTGGCATGATCAATTTCTATCACAAATACATACCAAAATGTAGTGAAATGCTAGCCCCTCTCAACGAACTGAACAAAATAAAGAGAAACATCAAAATAAATTGGAACGAAAAACTAATAACAGCGTTCGAACAGGCAAAAGAAAACCTGAAAAATGCAAGCATCCTAAACTATCCCAACCAAGAATTACCATACATAGTCAACACAGATTGTTCGGGAGTAGCAATGGGCGGAACGTTATTCCAAGAAGAAAATAATGAAAAAAGACCAATAGCTTTCTTCTCAAAGAAACTCAAAACTCACCAAACGAGATACTCCACTTTTGACAGGGAGTTATTAGCGTTACATGATACAATCAGACATTTCCAATACCTATTGGAAGGAAAAGATTTCGAAGTGTATACCGACCATAAACCCTTAATAAACGCTATGAACATGAAAAATCCTTCACCGAGACAAATAAGACAATTAAACTATATTTCACAATTTAATTGCAAAATAAAATACATAGCAGGTTCAGCTAACATAAGTGCAGATGCATTATCAATAATAGAAACTGACATAAATGCACTTAACATACCACCCATCATAGAGTTAGAAAATTTAAAAACTAAACAAAAAGAAACAACAATCGAAACTCCAAGGTTGAATTCACTCCATTTGGAAGAAATAGACGGCATATGGTACGACACTTCAAACGACAATAACAAAAGGATTATAGTACCAGCAGAACTGCGCGATCAATACCTCCAAAAATATCACAACATCTACCATCCGGGAAACAAAGCCACATACGAACTTCTGCATACCAAAGTTGTTTGGCCTTATATGAGAAGGGACGTAAAAACGTTCGTAAAAAATTGCCCACAGTGTCAAAAGAATAAAATAACAACAAAACAATTCAAAACAACAATTGTACGATTCCCAAGTTCTGAACCGTTCGAAACGATACATATCGACATAGTCGGCCCTCTACCTCCAAATAATAAACACAAGTACCTATTAACTATAATAGACCGAAAAACAAATTGGTTCGAAGCCATTCCCATAAAGGAAATATCAGCAGCAAAAATATGCAACAAATTAGAATTAAACTGGTTCGCCCGATATGGCTGCCCAAAGACAATAATCAGCGATCAGGGTAGGCAATTTGAATCCGACATTTTCAAAGGACTTTGCAACAAATATAACATCAACAAAACCAGAACAACAGCATACAATCCACAATCAAACGGAAAAGTTGAGAGATTACACCGATCAATAAAACAAGCAATCAGAACAAAAAACAAATAATAACAACAACTGGTTAGAAAAATTACCAGAAATACTAATAGGATTACGAAACAACCCTTCAAGCCTAAACAATAAAAGCCCTAGCCAATCAGTTTTTGGACACAATACAAACCTACCAAACTTAAAGGACGAAAACGAAAACAAGATAAGAACAACCGCTAAAGAATCACAAATACCCATACTAAAAAGTATTCTAAAAAACAAAAATAATAATAAAACCCAAAACCAAACGGAACTAATAATAGACATGGTTTTAGTAAAGAAACCCTTCACTAGCGGATTTGAAACAAAGTACGAAGGCCCATACAAACTGTTAAATATGTATAAAAACGTTGGCACAATTTTAAAAGACAATAAACAAATCAAAATAAACATACGCAGATTAAAACCATATCACGAAAACAAAACACCCACGCTTAACAATCACCACAACCTAAACCCTCAAAACAACCACCCAAAGTACAAAACTCAAGAACGAACAGAAACACAGACAAACCAGAAACACATCAGATTCAGCGAAAAAGACTTAACAAAAATTTTCGACAATAACACAACAATCACACCAGAATACAAAAAACGTTATAGCGATTGCCTCAAATAAACAACACATGCACCCACAAGATTTAGTTGTACAATTTTTATAATGTGCTAGTTGTAAAACACAAAACAAAAACACAACTAAATCATCACAAAACACAACAACATATGTTTTATCTTATCTCTGTAAATATGTAAAGCTGTTTAAATGTTAACCTCCGGTTTTAAAGGGGGAAGTTCTGTAATGTATTGTAATTCTTTATTTTTTTTGGTTTTGTTAATTGTATGGTCTGAATGCAAATAACAATTCTGCACGTTATCACTATAGAAAATGAATTACAAAATTTAAAAAGTCGATAAATAATCTAAATATAAGAAGATTGAATTAAACAGAAAATAACGCTAGTTTCAAGTTGTGTTACCTATTGACAATCGAATTTATTACGGAATCGAATTGAAAATCTCCCCCAATCTTGGTACTGTATTATCTATCGACCATTGAATTAATTACAGAATCTAACGGAAGACCATTCCAATCCTTGTACTGCGTTATCCCTTGACGATCGAATTAATCTCGGAATCAAAGTATTAATTTTCAAAGTATTATTATTTTGGTTTTGGTTAATAAAAGTTTTGGTACAATAAGTATTATTGTTGATTATTAATTTTATTTTTAATTTGTTACTATCTTATTACAAAACACAGCCTGCACCCCGATTGTCCCGCCACAAGTTTTAACGGAGACTCTTTCGGGCTCATGAATTTTCTCATTAAATAACAATTCATCGAATAACGACCCCCAAACATAACATTTTCATAACATCCACGAAACTAACAAGTACATACTAACTTAACATTGATGATACTCCTGCAGTGATTTCTAGGATGGTAGCAAGGGATAACTACAGATGGGGCAGTAGTAATGAAGAAGGTTGGTGTAGTTTTAAATACACATCATCAGCTATGTTATGCACATGGAATCCAGCTCGCGGTGGTTAAAGTTTTATATAAAAGAAAAAATGAAATAATTGAATTAGAAGAAGAAACAATTAGTTCCAAAGAAGATACCGAAGATTATTATGATGAAGATGATGATCTTAATGAAAATTTGAATATAGTAGTGACGGATGATCCAATAGTTCAATATGATATCTCCCATGAAGAATTATTTCCTATTATAAACAAAATACGAAGAGTAGTGAAAATATTTCGAAAGTCACCTACTAAAAATGATGACATTCTTCAAAAGCATGTCATCAATGAATTTGGATCTGAAATTTCTTTAATATTGGATAGTAAAACCCGATGGAACAGCTTATTAGCTATGCTGGAACGTTTCTTCAAATTAAAATCCGCTGTGAGGAAAAGTTTAATAGACTTGAATGTTGATATCAATTTTTCAGAAAATGAATTAAACATGGTTAATGAAATGATAAATGCATTGGAACCAATAAAATTGGCAGTTGAATCTCTAGGCTCCTCAGATTTTACATTATTAAGTGCTGTTGTAACACTCAAATTTATTCTTGATGAATTATATGAACAGAATACTGTTCTAAGCAGAGAACTTCAACGTGAATTAATCATTCGAATCGAAGAACATAGAACAAATTACTCCGATGTACTTCAGTTCTTACAAAATCCTTTAGAAGATGAAATATCAAAGGATAACACAAAATATGGATTATTTAATAAACTAAATAAAAGCGCAATAATCAAAACTATTGTTTCAATTATTGAGCGCTTGGTAATAAATATTGATATAAATAACGAAACAGAAACTGAATCACCTGAAGATGAGACAATAAATTTTTCCGTAACCGTACCACAACAGTTGACAATGAAAGAACGGTTAAAAATCGCCATTCAAAATAAAAATGAAGTTAATTTTGACGCTTTGGCTACTTCACCAATTAAAAACAAAAAAAATAGAGAATATCATCAATAAAGAAATGAATTCTATTGCGGAGGAAAACCGCTTTGGAACATATTTGGAATTAGCACAAAAATATTTACTTAAAATAAAACCAACGAGTGTGGAGTCAGAAAGAGCCTTTTCTGCTGCAGGAAAATTGTGTACGAAGATTAGATCAAATCTTAATGATCAAACAATAGATACAATTTGTTTTTTACGTGGATATTTTAGTAAGCAGAAACATTTAGTTGGTACTTGATCATATCATATGTAAAAATATTTTTTACTCTCTTTGTTTAATGAATTGTGATTGTAATATTTTTTATTTAATAATATGTAATAACAATGAATTCTAAAACATTTAAATTTTCTATTATTGCTATCATTTTACCGATAAATTACCGGTAAACCGATAAAGTGATGAATTTTTTACCGTTTACCGGTAAATGAAAATTCCGGTAAATTTGCAGTCCCTAAAGAAAACTTAAAGAATAAAAAAAAATAGTGGAATTTATTGTTTGTAGTCGTTCAATTGAACAATAAAACAACGTGTTTCTCAAAGCGTTGTTTTATATAATAATATATGTTTTTATTAAATAAAACTGGTTTATTATTTAGTAATATTTAGGTTTCGTTCGTAGAAGAACCGAATGAAATAATTGTGATGTTCAGTTCCTGAATAAAATTGACAAAACCCTTTAAATATGTTAATTTTAATGTTATTGAAAAATTGAAATTTCGTCATATTGTTAAAGGATATATTTGTTGGGTTATTAGGCTGGTGACAATATTTGTAAATTCAAACTTTTACTCTGACTCCAAAGCGTGTTTATTATTTCACAATTTAACACTCTCGAACATGATAGGCTTTATTAATATTCACACTGGATCGTACAAATTTCACTTACAACCAATTTATCACACAGATCTTATTTCGACACTACGTGAAGAATACCCCTTTCAGTAACCACAACAATAATCACTAGCCGTCAACTACTGAATTACAGGGTACGTTGATCGATTGTTCTATTTGCTTTGACCACAAATTTATTTACTTCACTTCCACTTTATATTCAATTTTACAAAAGATTCTCGTCACTTCTCGTTTCACTCTGTTCTGAACTCTATTTAATTCTTCTTTTAATTGCTCCTTTAAATTCTCCCTTTGATTCTCCTTTTAACTCTCGTTTTTTTCTTTCGTTGTCTCGGGTTTATCTTTAATTTTTGTCTACTTTTGTTCTGATTTCTCGATCACTGTTCCGCTTTATATAGTCCGTTTCATTTGTGGCACAATGACAGATTTTGTTTTCCATTTTCATTATCCTCTGTATTCCTCTGACAGATGTCGAGATATGCCCTGTTTTTTCCTTTTCGTGTTGTGCAGACTTTCCCTATCTTTGACAGGCTGTCAAGATACGGCTTTCCTCATATTTTTGTTTTTTCTGCAGTCTGAAATTCCTCCTTCGTTTGTACTTTTTAATTAACAATGAACTTTGTTTCAATTTCTTGTTTGTTTTCTTTTCTTTGATTTATTTTTCTCATTTTTCATTTCTTTTTACTTCCGTTTTCTTCTCAGAGTTCCCATAGTTCGTCCCGTTTGTCATGACGATCTTCCCCCAGGTAATTTACTTATTTATTATACTATTTATCATTTAGGTATTCTCAACATATTAGTATAATATAATTATAATAATAAATATAACAACATTCCAAAGTATTTTTCTAGCATGACGTCATCGAAGATAATGAGTGCAAATTCTCTGACCGCATAGACAAATAAACGGTTATTATTCTGTAAAAATTACCATGAAATATTCAATAAGAAAATTATTTCTTTGGTAACAATATGTTAGCAATTTTAAAAATGAGAAAAAATATATTTTTATAAAAATATATCATTGTATAATAATATGTTCCCAAAAATTACATGTTATAAAATACAATTACGTCATCTCTACCAATTCTCTTGGTAGCGTTTTGTTCTTTCCAGAGTCAAAATATATTAAAGAAAATTATTTTGTCCAAAAAACTCTTGAAATTTAGATGACATACATTAATGACGTAATAGTTTATTATTTATCATATTATTATTAATCACATTAAATATTAAAGTGATGATGTAATTTATGCGCCAGGCTAAGGATAATGTGATAAATAAACATATATATAATTTAATGGTAATTTAATGAATTAATTAACTCGAAATTGGGGAGAATCAATGATAACTTGTTGATATTATTTACCCATTGATATGATCTGTATATTGCATTACTTACATAATTTGGACAGTGAATTCTTCAAAACTATCATTAATAATGATAATAAGATAAAATAATATTTCAAAATTAGCTCATTCCAGGTCAATAACTTGCACTGAAAACTATACAAGACTCTACATTTTTCATAACATTCTAATCACACGAAACGGGGTTTTTCAAACTTTGACCAAAACTATTTGCATCAAAAATTTCAACTTGGAATGTAACAATGATATTGGAAAATGGAAATTTAAGCAATATTTAATAAGTCATACATCAACAGAATTCAATAATATTTACTTTCAATTTAAATAAAAAATTGATTCATAATCAATTATTTTATAAATACAATGCCAATTGAAAAGAAATGAAATGTGAAAATCAAAAGAAGTTTTTATAATATTAACTTTAAAGTTTGAAATATATGTTGGACAAAACTGGTGATGACGCCGTGTGCAAATAATTTTAATATATTATACGTTGTAGGTATTAATATGCAACGTTCAACATTTGTAAAGTTAAATTTCAATAATTGAGAACCACTGACGACAGTGCAAGAAACTACACTTGAAAATAACTTTTAATATATGCAAAGGTGGGTGTTTATGGGTAAACTTTAAAAACAATTTGAATAAATTTTGAATAAAAATGTTATAATAGTTAAGTACTAAAATTTAAATTACATCAAAATGGACTAAATTTAATTTAAAAAGGTAAAAATGTTAGCTCATACAAACCTATCTTTAGCTGTAAAAATATCGATATGAAGTACATCGTGTGATCTTGCTAAGTCGGCAGTTCTATCAACGATTTATACATTGTATTGAGTCAAACTTATATCATTTAAAAAATATCAGCGAATTGCTTTGGACAGATTTAATTGCTAGAGTAGGTGGTTAAAGAACAATCAAAATAATACGGAAATTTTCAATTTTATCGAAATTATATTAAAATAGTTGAAATTAAAAAAAAGAAACGATACAGTTTAAATATTCTAAACAAGCTTTGAATAGTATTTCTACATATCAAAATTAAAATCAACAAAATTATTAGTTATATTGATTACAACCATATTTAAAATTTAAATTACAATACATATATTTATACAAAATAATTTCGTGTTTAGTGTAGTGCCTCTGACTAGCACTTTTATTAATTTAATAATTGAACAAAAAAAATATATTATTGAATTAATTAAAAATCAAAAACAATTGTTTAAATAATCTTTTACTTTCTCTTTTTACAAAAATCATCAAATTCAATTTACGAAAATCATTATCAAATTCAATTTAAAAAAATCATCAAATTCAAACATGTCTAACGAAGTAACTGAAGTGTCGCTGAAGTCGAACAAGTTGAAGAAGCTGAAGAATCATCAAATCGAGTCAAAATCAATGGATCAAATATGTCAGAAATACAGGAAACAGAAACCTTCATCGTATACACAATGATATCTCTAGTGATGTTCAAGTTCTACGACAATGTTAATAACAATAAATTATTTGTTCAAGTTAATTGTATATCTCTACATCTAGAATATTATTAAAAAAAATTATTACAAATTATAATGATTAATTCCTTCAAGTGTAGATTAATGCAGATTAGGGATTTTAACAAACAACAAAAATAACATTCATAAATAAACAAGAGTTGGTCAAGTTAAAACAACTGACTTACTAATATTTGAATTTAGTAAAAATGTAACAATTTCAGCAGAAAATAATTTTAACTAAAATTTATTTTTGAATTTAAATTAAATTTGTAAAACACAACATTATAGGAAAGATTTTTCCTAACTTAACGTACCTGAAAATGTCTAGGTATAGAATTGAAAAACACTAATGTATTTTTATTTTTAACTTGTTTTCCGTCATTTTTGACGGGTTATAACTAGTTATTATAGAGTTAAAATTTAATAGAAATTTAGCGTTATGAAATTACAGAGGACTTAATTAAAGCGAAATTCTACAAAGAAGAAAGGAAAGTTGACAGTGAAGAAGAACAGAGATGTTCAGCGCAAAGCAAATATATAAACAAAAAAATTAATGAAAAAATTGGAAACGCATTTTCGATGAATAAAATTTATGTACCTCAATAATGTTTAGAATTAATTTCAATTAGAAATAATTTTTGCAAAAAGTAATATTTCTTTTTTTATTAATTTAAAAAAAATTTATTAATTTCCATTGAAATCATTTTATATTTTTAGTTTTAATAAATTTATCGTCAATTGATAAATATTTTGTTAGCTTTTACATTTTTACCTTTTTAAGTAATCTAATAATTAAATTACCTAATTAATAATTATCGTGAATGGTTTGATGCATGTGTGTGTTCATGTTCATTATTACATAATAGCCTTCGATCCTCAAGAGATAAATACTTGAACTGTTATGCCACGAAATAGATTTTAGAATTTACCATACTTTGAATTATTTAATAACCATTTTTTAAATATCAGAATAGCTTATATATGTTTTTATTAATTTATAAATTAAAAGAGAATATTTGGCATTTAAAATATTCAAAATAGAGAAAAACAATTATCGAACTTAATGAAGATAAATAAAATACTAATAATAAATATTAATAATAATAATAATAATAATAATAATAATAATAATAATAATACAATAAATTTAGCATAAATGGAACTATTATATTTTACATTTTGACACTGTTTATTTGAAACATGATTCTCAAATCTAGTTACTGTTACCATAACGACCGGGAAAATTTTTAATTTATTGAAAATAAATATAACATAGTATAAGAATCATAAAATAAATACTTGGTTATGCATAATTCGATTTTAAAAAAGTCGACGTTTAAAAGACTGAATAATAAATGTCATTCGGTCGATTAAAATTAAAGGTTATTAGACAAAAATTAATAAGAACATTTTTTTTCAAATTTCACCACTGATATCGATGTTTTTGATATTCACGAATTTTTGGCACTGCCTTTTTTAAGTTAATTTACTGATTCATAGTCAAGCTTTCTTAATAAAAATTAATAAGTTTAATTTAATTAAATTTATTTAATTTAGAGCAGTTTAAAAGAAATCGGATAAATTATGCATCAGTCGATAAGGAAAAGTCGATTTCCGGATAACGTTGGAATAAAATTAAAGTTTATTGGGGAATTTTTAATGTTAAGCATATTTATAAAATTGCATTTATTTTTTTATCATTCGATATAAAGAAAATTAATTTATTGATAGCATTGAAATAAAAATGTCAATTTATCGATTAAAATTAATTTAATTAAATTATATTGTTAAGTTTTGATTAATTATGTAATAATGAAGCAATTATTATTTGTGTTATAATAATAGTATAAATCCGATAAATTAATAATTAATTATGTAACAATGAAGCAATAATGTGATAGCAATAATGGCTTTTATATATAATGATGATAATATATTGAAATTATTAATTTTAACTAACAAAATAGATAAAATTAATTTATGTAATTTATGTAATTATGTAACAATGAAGCAATAATGTGATAGCAATAATGGCTTTTATATATAATGATGATAATATATTGAAATTATTAATTTTAACTAACAAAATAGATAATTCTCCCAGTTTATCCATATTAAATAACAATTACAGACTAGAAAATATCTAAAAATAAAGGATTGACAAACCATATCCTCGAACCCATTGAAAATGGACACTGCAATTAGTGAGAATGCAACCAGCCACAATACCATCAAAATGAATGCACTGAAAATGTCGGCAATCGTTTTGCTGAGAGATTTCAAAACTTTTTTCATTAATTGTGATTTCTGCATTGCAAAAAATGGCCGAAAGAATCGACGCAACCGGAAAAACTGACGGCGCCGAAGAAAATTGTGTAATATGAGAGATAATTTATTTACACCTTACGTAAACCTTTTGCAGTCCTATACTGACAAATAGGTCAATCCAATAGATAAACATCAGCACGAATAAACAAATGAGCCAAGGGTTTTTCAGAGATGTCTTGAAGCCAAATAAATAAACCTAATAGGAATGTGAAAGTTACAATGAGATAAGAAATGAAATAAGATAAATAAACACCTGAAAGATGGCATCAGATAAAATAAATATTATAAATATAATCTCTAGTGATATTGTAAGTCCAAAAGGTACAGGTATGCCAGACTCGATTGTATTGTTAACATTGAACCGAGTTATAACACTCAGTGATGATGGAAATTCTAAAAAGGCCAAAAAATGAAGACTGATTATGCTGAACACCAGAGCAATTGTCCAATAGTTCGAGTGAAGAAATTTATAAATTTTTAATGAATTCCCATCAATTTTATGATGAATTGACCGATACTACAATCATACAATAATAAAATATTTATCCCATTCTCATATCACACTCTCATACCTCTTCAGCATCCTCTAGAAAACACGAAGCTTGCTGTTCCACCAAAACTAAATTAACAAGTTTCAGAATGAATCAAATCAAATTTGTTCAAAAAAATATTTTCTTCGATGAATTAAATAGTTTATAAAATAAAATATTTAATAAATAATATTTTTATTATTATCGGGAAATTAACAATTTAATTTTTTTTAATTATTATTAAAATTATAAGATATCGCCAATCAAACATTCTTTTCACGATTAATTTCGACAGTTTTCCTGTCATCATCAGGTGGGATATAATAACTCATTAAATTAAGGATTTTAAACAAATTTATATATAATTAATAAATTTGTTTAAAATCCTTAATTTAATGAGTTATTATATCCCACCTGATGATGACAGGAAAACTGTCGAAATTAATCGTGAAAAAAATGTTTGATTGGCGTTATCTTATAATTAAATCATTGCCATGTATGTTTAACTAATTATTAAAATTATTTTAAATATTTACGAATTTTATTTTTATATTTATCGAATAAAATGGTCGAACTATAGTATACGAGATATAAAAAATTTGGAATAAAGATAAAGTGTTAAATGAAGTATATGGGTTGGTGAAATGTAGTATACTTTGCTTCCAATGTCATTTGGAATTAAGATAAAATGTTAAAAGAAGTATAGGGGTTATTAGGAATATATTTTTATTATTATCTATTATGTATATGATAATGTATATGTATATTTTATTATGTGTGTATTTGTATGCGTAAGAAAACTGTAGTACCCAGCAGCGACACCTCTAAAACTGGTTTCGGGACTGCTGGGGTGCTTGCGTGTAGATTAACAAATAATAGATAAAAACAATAATTAATAATAACAATTTTTATTAACCTGAAAAGAATTTCATAACATCTATTCAAATAAGTCTTCCGTTATAAATAAGGATTTTTTTATTTTATTTACAATAGTCCAATTCTGAAGCGTAATTAATTTTTGTAAGATTTAGTCTCCTACCGATGTTTCTTTTTTCGTTTTTCTATGCGGAAATTAAGTTTTTCAGCTTAAACTTTGTAAATTAATATTTCCATTCAATATTTTTAATTTTCAATTTTCTTTAGTGATAATTCACTATGGTGAATTACGCTAGTTTTTTTTTAAATTTTTAAACATAATAATAACAAAAATACAATGATAATAAAATGCAATGATAAAAAATGATAATAATAAAAAATAACAACACACTACAAGGGTATAGGAACAAGACCTGGCGACCAGTACCCTTGGTAACAGTACCCCTATGGGATCAAATTATCTTGTCGGATATATTACTAGTATATATAATAAATCGAAACTATGTAACACTATTTATTGAACATGTAGAGGCATTATTTTTTGCGTCTCGTATACTATAATTACTCCAATAAAAAAATTTCGTTATTCGAATTTTTGTGAATATATTTAAAATTTAAAATATATCTAGATTCTAACATTCAAATTAAAAATTGTATTTTAAGTGACACTCCAGAGTACTTATACATAAATAATTACATAATGAAAATGTATAATATTTATCTGATTATTTAAATATAATTATTTTTTTTATTGTTTGCAACGAACTAATCGATTTATATAAAAATTTTTCAACTAAAATTTAATTTTAAATAAACTCCTAATAAATATGGGTAATCAAAATTACTGAAATAATTGAATATAATTTATTTCAAATTTAATACAATGAAAATAGTAATGAAAGCTAATTTATTTCATAATAAAATTAATTTATCGGTGATTATAAATTAACATAGAAACAACAGCAAATCACTGTCTAGACCCATAATTGCCTTGTAACAACTCAAATATTTTTAAACTAATTAACTCCCATTTTTATGAATTGATTGTGTCGAAAATTCAAAATTTTTATAGAAATCCATAAAATCACGATAAAATAAAAAATAAATTTTAATATTTAAATTCAAAAATAAATTACTTGGAGTGATGAAATTATCCGTAGAAGTATTAACCTGAAAAATAAAAAATATGTCATACTTTAACAAATCAATTGTTTAGAAATATAAATTTTAAAATTTTAAAGTTCAAAAATTCTTCATTTTGAATAAATAATTTTTATTAAATTTTGAAGTATAAGTAACAAAGATTACTCACACTACCGTAATCCTTAATACTAGAAATCATATGTTATATATAGATATTATTTAGCGCGCTTTTATTCCCGAAATATTTAAACACAAATTAACAAGTTGTAATTTAAATTTTAATTATAAAATTAAAATAATTTTGAATTTTGAATTTAGGTTAGTTAAATTTTTATTTAAGATTAATTTTCATAACACTAGATTATTTATTATAAAATTAAATTATTATATAGAATTGAATTGGTGATTTATGAAAGTCTTTTGCGCGATTGTCAAATTAAATACAATTATATCAATGAAAAAATTTAACTTACATTATGAATTAGTGTTAACTAACCTAAATTTATCAACTTTAAATGGATGTTAAAAGGCCGTTTAACCAATATATATTTATATAAATTTACGGTCCTCTATTCATTGCTTAATTTGCTTTCTTTATTGCAGTATATTATTATCCTCTTTACAATACTTCTTTGTCATTTGACAATTGATAGAATTTGATTTCAAGTTTCTTGATCCGAAGTTTGTATGCATTGACTTTTGGTAGGTCCTAATGATTCCTGTTGGAGGAGCTGGTTCGCTTTTTTATGTTGTTCATTTTATTTGGTCGGAAACAGGTACTTTTCAGCTCTCAATATTTGACCTTTAATATATCAGCTTGCTTTTGCTGTATATCCTTCTGATTTAACAATTGTAGCATGTCGGTTGGGAAGCCCTTTAATAATTTTTTTTAGTGTAAAATAAGTAAATAGAAGACGTTGAATTTTGAATATGACACTTTCAGTTTTTCTCCTCGAGACTGTCTTATGACAGTGCCTAATAAATGCCTTCAATAATAAAAAGGATTTTATTTACCATTCCAAACCAACAAATTTTTCCGTCAAACCTAAAATCATACTGCAACCACGCTTTAGCATTTATGAAACTGTTAAGTAAATTATATCACTTGATTTATTGGGTAAAATAAATGCCATACACAAGAATTAAGCTGTGACAGTCAAGAAATCTTTTTAATAATGTAAGGTTATTTCTATAGTTAATGAAACGGTCAGTACAAATTAGAAATTCACACACACGCAAGGGATTAACAGTTGTAATGAATATATTTGGGTAGCATTAATATGAGAATATTCAACAGTATGTAGATGTTAGTCCTCTGGAGCAGTTACCCTCTGGAGCAATAGAGGGGGATAGAGTACAATTGAGTTTTTAATAATTACTTTTTTAAATCCCACTATTAATTTAATTTCTTGTTTTCAATTTTGTTTATAAAGATGTATCACTATTTACACTAAAAATATCTGTTCTAATACGTAAATCATCTGACATTCTTGTGTAAATTCAAAGAATAAATATTATTGAGGATACTTAAATAACAATTTATAAAGAAATAAATGAAATTACCTGAGGGAAGATCGCCATGACAAATGGGACGATCTATAGAAACTCAGAAAAGAAAACGGAAGTAAAAAGAAATTAAAAATGAGAAAGAGAAAGGAAATAAAAGTTATCAAACAGGAAAATAAAAATCAAGGTCAGTACTAATTAATTAGTACAGAAAGGAAAAGGAATTTTGAAATCGGGGAAAAGGAAAACAACAATATCCTTTTTTCTCGACAGCTTGCCAGTGATAATAGAATTGCTGGGAGAATGCGGTCAAACAAAAAATGGAAAAGGGAAAACAACTTGACAGCTGTCAGAGATAAAAATGGCACAGTCGGGAAAAGCAGGAGAAGGAAAATGGAAAACCACTTGATTATCTGGAGTGCAACAAGAGAAGCGAACTATATAAGGGAAAACTGGTGAACATGAAATAAGAAAAAAATTAGAAGAAAAATTAGAGACAAAGTGACGCGAAATTGAAAACGATTTGGAAGACGATTTGAGAGACAATTTGAGAGACGATTTGCGAGACGATTTGAGATACGATTTGAGAAACGATTTGAGAGATAGAATTATTGGAGAAACTTAGACGTTGGACGAAACGTTGTTGGACAAACGATTGTCAAAATTGTGGAAAATAATTATTGGAGAAGAGTTGAAGAAAAGAATTAGTTGAATAATTAAACGAAAAGAAGTTATTTGATTGTTTGAATAAAGCTTAGAAGAAAGTCAAAGAAAACAACCAGCTCAAAATTCCAGTTTAGAAACCAATCAGTAGTTTGTGATCTTTTAATCCGGTGTAATACCAAAGTGCTATTCCTCACCGAGTGTTGTAATAAGCATTGTATAGTCACGAAACAGAGATTTGAATTTATTGTCAGTGTCAGGTGAAAGTTTATTTGTGATTATCAATAAAGATTTTTGTTGTCAAGTGTTATTTGTGAATCGTATAAAGACACGTTTGGAGTCAGAGTAACATTTAAAATTTATCACCAACACAATAACCCAACAATATCTATGAGGAAATTTTGTTGCATCTTGGAATTACTATTAATAAATTTTCTATTATTAGAATAACCTTGTTTTGCAAGAAACTGAATAATTGTTTGATCTCTCGGATTTTTGAATATAATCAAATATTGAACATTTAAATTACGTGTTCTATGACTTCCGCCTTGATGAAAATGGTTTTGTGTTATTAAAATAACTAAATAATTGTAACTACACAGTGTCTACTGATTTTTGTAAATAAATTATTAAAATCCTTTTCTTTATTTGCTTCCTGATACAAATCATCGATAATAATAACATCACCTTGACATAATCTAGATGACCGATTTTTATCGAATCTTTTAATTATTGTCATTTTTAATTTATAGAAAATGTTTTAAGTCAATCCGTGCTTTTCTTCAACATTCCTATGCCAATAAATTTTATTCAATTTTGATTTAAACATGTTTGTTTGCCATTACATACAAATAAAGTTTACCCACTATAACTAGGTCCTAAAATTTGGTATACGCAGTCGTGGATTTTGGTCAGTTGAGACCTGGGCGCAGAAAAAAATAAAACGAGAGACAAGGAAAATAAAAATACGTGTTAATCAATAATATTTTAATATAATATATGTGTAATATAATTAACAGCATAACAATAATCACAAAGCTTGTAACTGATAGTTGAACATATATAGGTTTTTAAAAATATAATTATAATATATTTAATTATAGTATCAGAGAAACAATTAGAAATAAGAACGTAAAAATCATAGAATTTTATTTATATATAATAAATATTTTATAATTATGAAAATGTTTAAAAATTTTTTTTGCTTTTCGTTTTGCAAACTTATTAATTATCTCATCACAATCAATAATTTAGAGTAGATTGTTCTCTATATATAAAATAGCCATATTATTAAGTCTTTCCTCTGACATTGAATTTCTTAGATAATTTTTAACTCTTTTTAAACAAGAAAATGTGCGTCTCCCGATGCATTTGAAATCGGCATGGTTAACAAAATTTTTAAAATAATTTCCACATTTGGAATATTAAAAATATTAAAAACTGTTCTAACTCATCTTTAAAATTACTTGAATCAATGTCATCTTTGTATATTTCTATTAAATTATTAACGCATTTTTTCTTTTCTTCTACACACAAGTTAAACACGAAAAAAACTTTAAAATTACTTATAACATTTTCATAGATTTGTTCACGCCTGTTCAGTTCTGCTATTAAGTGATTGCATATAACGTAGAATACATTATGTAGGAAAGAATCCTTTCAATTTTCTGTACATCTTTTCTTGCGATCATCTTCAAATGATTTATCTGTATGTTCTTTCACTTCTGATGAAATTATGTCTAATTTTTTCATNATATAAATCCTGAGATAATCGACAACAGTTGATAATGAAAATAAATTATGCATAATTGAGACGATATTCGTACAGCAAGAATTTTTAATGAGAGAAAGAAGCATGCCACATTTTGAATTATTCATCAACACACGCAATTTTGTTCGCTAGCACACATGTGAATAATTTTCATGTTCTTCAATTCTGTAATTTTTTTATTATTTAGGCTAATTGCGAGTTCATGTGACTGATGTTACGTTCCAACAAAAAGAAATGAATATAAATCCAATCTGAATTATACATTACGTGTGGGTGGGTGTATCTGTTTGGCTGTATGTTATATGTATACTGCGAGAGGATTTCTGAGTGTGTTAGAAAAACTCGAGTTAGTATGTAATTATTTTTTGTATTGTAAATCACGAAAGGGAGGGAATTACATACGAATTGGCTGCACACAATTGGCTCATTAGTACAGTTAGATTGCATAAATCTATGCCAGACAAGCAGTCAACATGGTATAATCTTGGGCTGAAGATATTGCCAACAAACCGCGATTATAATTACTGCTGCCTAAGCAGAGTAGTTGAAATAATAGGGAATATCATGCCCGCATATAGCGCACCAATAATAAAAACAGACAACAGCAGCATATAATCATTTTCAGCAGTGTTAAATAGGCTTGGTAGAAATTTATTTTAGTCGAAACTGTTATAATTACAATTAGGGCTAAATGTAACGCTACTTATCGGTATTGCCACAATTATATTAAGGCAGTGGCACAAACTTATTTTCTCTACCAGGCCTGCTGAATCGACAAACAAACATATTCATCGTCATTAAATGGGCAGTAGTAGTAGGAACACAGTGGTAAAGACATGGCAAACACAGCAGCATCAGTGATAGCTGGAAGAGATAGCTACAGCATCAGCAGCAGTAACTCTCGCAGCTAATAATGAAGATAATGAGCTAGACTTAATTATCTTGGCTAATAATTTCAAATAAAATATCGCAACTAATTTTGTCATTCGTATTCTGTGAGGATAAATCACAAATTTGTTTCGATTGTTGGAAATTTAATTTTTTTGCTTTGTATTCTCCAAATACTCCAGAATTTGAAGAAAAATATGAATTTATTGCCGAATCCCTTACTCACAAATGTGTTGGATATGACTAAACTCGATCAACAAAACCAAATTATCTCGTGTGGCAATTCAACAAATTTCACCAACAAAAACACAATTGACAGCTCTTCAAATGATACCACACGTAAGTGAATATGTTATTTTATATTGTTACGATTTTTTAAACTTTATTTCAATATTTATTTTATTTACGATATTTCAATGCTTTTAACGGAAATCCGTTTTCGAAATTTTATCGCCGTTGATTGAAGCAACTGTCATTTGCACCGTGTTGACTTTGTCATTGGACAAACTGTTTGAATAACTAGACAGCCAATTTGTGTTAGCCCATGAATAATATGTCACATTAGCAATGCGGCATCAAGTTTGCCTGTCTGTACTTATCTAGATCGTACATTCTACACTCATAAAATTGCACTGATTTTTGTTATTTTACTTTTAAAATTAATTTCTTGAAAATTGTTTCACATTTGACAGTTGATTTGTAATTTTGATTTTTTTGTCTATAATGAAACATTTCTGAAATACGATTAACAAATTTCAATCGATAAATTTCATTTACTCACCGTTTCACAGTAAATCGATTGAATTTCAAAATGGTGGCCTGTTTTCGATTAATAATTACAATTGAGATTTTAATTGGCAAGTTGATACCCAATTTTAATAAATAGAATAATAATTTTCTTTGGATTTAGGTATATTTTAAACCATAAATTAGTTTTAACAATGAAATGAAGGTAAGAAATTTTTCCAAATAACAAATAATACACTGTCCAGTAAAAGAAAAACTTTTGATAGAAAATTTGAATATCTTTATTTTAAGCGTCTTATATTATATTTGCGACGTTGTAAGATCAAAATAAGGTAGTAAACATCTTTGGTAATAATGCTGAATTGTTGGTTTATTTAAAGGTAATTTTAATATAATATTATTATTGAATTTAAATGATTCAAATTAATTTTAATGATTCTAATTAATTTTAACAAATTACCGACCTTGAATTGACATTCATTTTTTATTACCCACAATTGAACCAATTCAATGTCTACTAATAAAATATACTAATATTAATCGAAAAGAACTTGAAAAAGTGTCAAAGTTCTTATGAAAAGTTAAATTAAGAAAAATACTTGCAATATTAATTTTGAATTTATTAGTCATTTTGGTTACTTTTCGAGACATTTTGTAATATAAATAATAGATGGAATCTTTAATGTTATATAAACCACTTAACCCTTTCAATACATCTTTTTTTAATTAATGAAAATTTTTATTTCACATAAGATTTATAGTCAAAATGAGTATGACGAAAAAATAATGCAGGAATAGACTTGTCTACGGACATATAATTGTGCAGTACTGAAATTCCAGATCCAAATACATTTTTAGTATATACCAAAACTTTTCTGAGACAATATGTCATTACGGGATTGAAAGAGTTAAGACCGTTCTGAAGACATTGATATTAATATTTTTGAACCAATCAGAATTCAGTATGAGTGACCATGTTTATGGACCGCCATTTTTTGGTTGTCATTGTAATTCGGTGTTCACAACGTGAGGAAAAATCATTCATGGGTTATAGTTATTTTGATCTTAGAAATGTTATAATATTAAAAACAAATCAATTAAATTTCTGAACTAGTTCAATTAGACAGTATTGATTGCTGTAACAATGTTTTATAAAACAAAGTTTGCAAAGCTTTCTGTCACAAACATTCAATAAAATCTACGATCTTTTAAAAATTTGCAAAACCTTAGTAAAATGGTAATTTTGAAAATAATATTTTCCTATTCCTTTTTAATACATTTATTATTCAATTCGCTGCTAGATAAATAGTTTAATTCATTACTCACAATATAATTAAAGGCAAACTGTACACCACAATTCCTAGTATTAGGGATACAGAAATCGGTGCTGGGCTAATTCCCGGTTGTTTTCTTTTCCTCCACTTACTGATAGGCTTAAGCTCAGTGGGTAATCTCATCTAATCTGAGGTTATGTAATAGTTTCCAATTTACACTAAAAATTTTCTTTTAATTACCTATTACAATTGACGATATAATTAATTAAGCAGAGGCTTTGACCAACTAAAGAATTATTAGTTCTTAGGAATCCAAAATATCCGTAAACTTGAGGCCAGTGTATAATAAATTGTAAATTTTCCGAAATTTCATGTTTCCATGAAGTTATACTTGCGTACATTATTACATTAAAAAGTCACTAGATACAATAATACCAAAAGTTAACCTCTCACAAAAGTACTATAGAACGTATCGATAAATAGAATACAGGCCCTTAGACAGACACGGGATTTTTTTAACCAAAAGCCGCCATTTGCGTTAAAAATGTCAATGATCAAAATGTTGTGTATTTCACATTAATTCATGCATACTTTCTTCATCGGCTTGTGAGTCAAGTTGTCCATTGCTTGACGTGTAAATGATATAGATAATAGCGATGATCCACACAATTGTTAAATCGAGGATCAATATTACTAACAAGTAATGGGTAAATTAAATATTAGACGTTTTTATGTCAATAACTTCGAAAATTTAAATTAAATTTTTTTACTGATTTTAAAAGTCCAGAGAATTTCTTATGTTTCTTTTTCTAAGCACCATATTCATTTCGACTAATCCAAAATATCACAATTTCATTTTCATAAGCTAGGATTTTTCGATTACGCAAAAAATTCACGCAGTTTACATGAGTATTAAATTTTTTCACTTTTTTCAAATTTTTAGATTCTTTCCTATTGTCACTTCATATTTCAAAAAAATTGATTTTTTTATACTATTAGTAATTTAAAGTAAAATAAATATAAATAATTTTTTAATTATTTAAAAGTTTCTAAAATTGTTTTTAAAAATTCGAAAATAATTTTATATCTACTTCATTACTGATTATCATTTATTGTTTTCGAAATCTATGCAGATTTTCATCTTCAAGTGTTCACGCAAAACATATTAAAAATAGTATAGAAATCGCAAAGACTCGAAATTCAAAGAAAAATCTTTTATATACATTTTTAAAGGCATATATTTCTTAAAAACATATTTCACATATTTTAGTTGAATTTTCTTTCTGAAATTTATCCAAAAATTTAAATTAAATTAAATTAAATTAAATTAATATTATATATATTATAAGAACTTTTTTTCCAATTTCGCCACTGATTTTTTTTCCATTTAATTTATTAAAAAGAGCTTGATGACTATAAATCAGTAAATATATCGATGTCTTTTTTGATATTCACGAGTTTTCGGCACTTCCTTTTTCAAGTGAATAATAACAGAATTCTTTGTACCTTATATTTCTCTTCCTCATAGTCAAACACTAAAGCAATCATTGAGGAACTTTTGTAAAACCACTATTTTAAAGTCTTCATTATATTGTTTTTCTGTTTTGAATTGTTTTACCGTTTTAGTTTAATGAAATTGCATGTAAATTCTGTCACATAAATTTGAAAATTTTTTTAAAACTTTTTATATTATAATCAGCATATATTATACATTTTTACGCATCAGCAACGTATTTCAATGAAACATTTTAGTAATTCTTCCTGGTGTGACCTCCTTTGTCGGACCAGTTTGGGCGGACGGGAAAGGAGTTAAGATAAAAATCAGGCATAAGAATTTATCTAATTTATTATTATCTCAAATACTGATCTACTGGATTTTACGTTTTCAAACGAGTAACAATTGAATAAATTACATATTTTAAAGCTTTCTAGTTATCTAGCTATTTTATCAGAATTTTAGAAAAAAATAAACAAGTCCGGCTTTAGAAAATTTTGAAATAATGCCGCTTTAGGTGGGTAATCAGCTTGGGTAATCTGTTTCTACGGGGGTGATCGCAGTACCGGCCGTAGACAATTTGGTGCTATATATTTTTTGTGCTATATAAAAAGTAATATTAGTAGCACGAAGAACAACAAATAATTTTCATAACATAAAAAATATTTTTAAATTTAAATTTTTCATTATTTTGCCGCCCCTTACAATAATACCGCTCTAGGCAGCTACCTATGTCGTCTATACCTAAAGCCAGCACTGAAATAAACCTAAGTAAAACTTGTAACTATTCAGCAGATAAAAATATAACTTGAATTAATAAAGAGCTTATAAAATTATTTTTGAAAAAATAAATATTACAAATAAAAAATGCAGTGCTGTCAAATCGTGTTATAATAAAACAAAACTTTGATTTATAGTCCGAAAATGAACATAATTATTAAAACTTCGAAATGTTATTTTACTAAAATTCCAGTAAAATATTGACAAATAAATATTTGCACATCCAATTTCACTATTCCTGATCTACCTAAACAATGCACCGTATTAATAATAAAATATTAATTAATTATATTTTCTAGATGAATTTCTCTAACTTATTGAATCACGTTTTATAAGTTTGCCTAATCTTGTGATAATATTATTAGTGACATGCACTGATTTGGGTTTCAGGAAAAACATTCATCGAAACAATTTCACGATAATTTCATGTTATTTTCCTCAATGTCCGTGATCAACTATTAAATCATTATAAATGGTCTTGGTGATGTTGGATTATACGATAATTCGCATTTTAGAAAAATTATTTTTGAAACTATTTTCGGTTTATTTTACAATAGTTACTAGTGCGTTTAAAAGGGAAGACTAGCTACTGAAAGATCTATTCATCTTAGATAATGAAATACAAATAAACGTAAATGATGCGCAATTGACCAAATAGTTTAGAAATAATAAATTTTGTAATAAAAGCGGTGAGGAGATTGAAAAAACTTTACGATAATACAAGCCATTGTTATTAGTACCACGGCTTGGACCGAGCAACTGGGACTTTTGTAAAAAAAAAGAATTTGTTTTTATGAATAATTAATTAAGACTAACGAGAAAAAATAGATATTAAGAAATATTTTATTTTATCTATGATAAAAAGTACGGAATTCGATTTTAGCGAAGCGTTAAGCTAAGAATTTGATAATTTTAATATGATTATCTTGGAGAAGAGTATGAAAATGCTGTTTATATGGTTGGGCTAAAGAAAATGCATATGTGCAACAATTTTGACTAAAAATCCAACTGTATTTCTTGTACATATGGCATAGGTTGAATTGAATATTAGGAGAAATGAGTTCAGCAGCTCCAATTTTAATAACATCTTTTTGGTATAATTCAAAGCCTATAACCTAGTTTGGGATCCATTTTGAAATGGGATATTTTAATGAAACTATTTAACAAGACACCCGGTTGGAATGTCAATTAAATCCATTTTAAACCAATTAGATTTGACTTAGATACAATTATAAATGCACGGGAAGAGTTAATTAAAGTAATAGAAGATTCTCATAAAAAGTAAATTATTTAATAAATTATCAAATTTGTAATGACAATTTCTATAGAAAGCATATTTAAATACAATTTTTGTACCCGAAAATGGTAATTCGATTGATAATTTCATTTAAACTATAAATGAAACTTATTTTCTCGATTAAATCTATGAATTTAATATGTTTTAATTTAATTAATTAATTTAATATTGATTTAGATAAATAAACTGAAAAACATTTCTAATATTTTGAGTTTAATACGAGATTTGATTGGATTAGAATTCAATTTAATTGCCTGACTGTGCATAAATTCTCAGAGATGCAGAATTGCCCAACGATTTATTAGACATTTATTGATCTCACAATTACCACCGATGAAAGCTTTTCATATTGCACTTTTATTACAAATTATAAAATCAAATTGAATCAATTAATTTTTATCAAAAAATTGATTTATTGGAATTAATTAAATTTCGATTTTACAAATAGATTTAAAATTTTTTGTTTCACCTGAACTGAAATATTTACTGACTTATTTTTCATCAAATCGTTTCCAAATTTAACCGATTAACATTGTATTTAAACAAAATTTATTAATTTCTAATTATCTCAAATTTAAATAATATTCTCAATTCGTTCAATATTAAAATGAGATTTTGATTAGATTTCTTGAAAATCTCAAAATTATGTGTATTTTTCTTCCCTGCAATTTCATTACGGTCGATGTTGAAAAATTAAATAATCTAACATGCCTCATTAAATGTTGACATTTTTATAATCATCTCTGAAAATAATGATGATAATAATAATAATAATAATAATAATAATAATAATAATAATAATAATAATAATAATAATAATAATAATAATAATAATAATAATAATAATAATAATAATAATAATAATAATAAATAATAATAATAATAATAATAAATAATAATAATAATAATAATAATAATAATAATAATAATAATAATAATAATAATAATAATAAATTGAAAAAGTTATTCCGATTCCATGGAACTCTCGAGATGCGACAAAATGAGAAATAATATGAATAAAATCCCAAATCTTACTCGAATTCAAATTATATTAAAAGTAATTAAACATTTCTTGTTGCATATCGCATAACCACTTAACATCAATGTTTTTATAAAACCTCGACATAGATTTCTAATTGAATTTTTTATTCCAAATTTTCCCGTTAATTAACATTAGAAAAAAGTTAACTAAATTAAAACTTAAAAATCATTTTTAAAATGAAATTCCACGACTATTTTCATCTCTAATTCACATAAATATCAATGATATTATTATTACGATTATTATTATTTTTAATAATAATACGTTGATGAAGAATAAAATAAACGATTCAAACTGATTGTCGGAGTTTAAATGGAAATTTATGACGCACTGCGCCAATATGATGCTGCTGCTGCTGCTGCTGCTTCTGCAATTGAGTTTTTATAGAAAATGCACTGCATCACAGATTCTAGTAAGTTTTTCTTGAAAAAAAATCTTTATCATTGTTACTAATGCATTGGAGTATTGTATAAGTCAACTAATTGTTTCATTATTAATTTGGATAATCTACTTTTTCTGCAGAGAAAACGATATAAATTTTTTAGGAACTTTATTATTATTATTATTATTATTATTATTATTATTATTATTATTATTATTATTATTATTATTATTATTATTATTATTATTATAATATTAATATTATTATTATATTATTATTATTATTATTATTATTATTATTATTATTATTATTTCTTATACTGTTATTTCTACATTGCAAAATTTCTTTCTTATTATTAAAATAATTTATTATTATTAAAATATTATTATTAAAATTATTATTATAATTATTATTATTAAAATTTTTCTTATTATTATTCTTTCTTATTATTAATAATTTCTTTCTTACATATTAACACTATAATAATAATCATATAAAATCCTTTAACGTCCGCAAAATGACAGATAAACTAATTATGTTGTAAAATCTTGTTGATTATTTTATCCATACGATGGAATGTTTCTATATATTACATAATATATAAAATCTAAATTTGCCCTCGTTTATATATTTACACTTTATTTCAGAAGTCAGTACAACAGCCAACAACATCAGTTCGATCGAACATTTCCTTTCATCCCGAAATTTAACAAATCAGTTGATAAATAATTCTGGACTACCACTAGGGGCACAGATATTCACCATTCCAGCATCATTGGCCACATTCCCAAATTCTGATTTGATTCCAGTATTCATCAACAGTTTAGGTAAGAGAAAAACTATAAAAATAAATGAAAGAAACAGTATTATAATCTGAAATAGGACAAATGGTTCTTGCAAATACTGGCAATATTCTGGCGAACAGTTTGGCAAGTTTAGCCACAACACTCACGTCAATCCAGCAGTTGTCCGTGAACCGTGAATCAAATGTTATCAACACCAATCAAACTACCAATCCAAATGCAGCTATCATCGTTAGTTTTCATATATATACTTGGTAATTTTATTTATTAAAAAGCTTGGTTGTGAATCAATAAATATATCGATGTTTTTGATATATTTACTGATTCATAGTAAAGCTTTTTAATAAATACAAAATGTCAATGAAAAAGAAATAAGCGGTGAAATTTGAAAAAAGTTCTTATAATGTATACCCAACCCTCGCTTAACACAGAAGAAGGGTCCTATTAGTCTGAACAGATTTTTAATGCTGATGAAATGAGTCTCCTTTAGAAGAAAAAAGAATCTATCCAATATTTACCGTGTTAAGCGAATGATGGGTACATATAATTAATGTGTGGAAAATGCAATTATTGTAATTTTTTGAAATATCTGAATCTTTTTTATCAATGGGTTTTATTATAAATAAGGAAATATTTATCGGTTATTAATAGCTTTTCAGGTTCATTTAAGGTATGATGATCTTATTGGTTTTACCAAGGAGAAAATGTACTTCTTTCTCTATGTTTTACTGGGATTGCTTATACTGGTTTGCATTTTAAATCTTTGAAATTTTTATCACATGAAATGATTATCGTAATTTGTTCGACGGATTTTAATGATGTTAACGGATTTTTCGTCATCAAATCAACATTTTCCTCGTGAAAATGGGAATACAACATAGATTTTTAGTTTTTTTAGCCGACACTAGCTGCTTTGAAAGATATTTTAGGAGCAAAATATTTCTTTTGATCATGAAATTTCATTCCAGAATCTGTCATAATCTTTTAATTGAACTGATAATGGCTCAAAATGGCGATCTCCATAAGTTAATAGAATCCACCTGATAAATTTACATCTTTTCTAGGCATTTCAAAAGCTAAAAGAAAAATACTTTTATTGCACTATAAAGTATATTTATCAATCTATTAAAAACAATGCCAAATATAATTATAATCTGTAGACAGTTTTCCATACATAAATTACCGTAAATAAAATTAAAAAATAATAAATAAAAAATACTCAAAGTATGGAACAATTTTGAGATAGAGCGTTTTAAATAATAAAGTGAATCATATATTTTTATTGATTTTTTATATCTATTATTATGAAATAAACAAATGAAAAATGTAATATTGAGAAATCCACCTAAACCTTCTTCAATAAAAATACAGTAAGTTATCGATAAGTATCAAATTTAATAAGTGTCATACTCAATAAATATCATTCTCAAAACTTAATTTGCTGGGAAAATAATTTGATCACTGTTATTACTTAATATGGGGTTTTGAAAAAATTGATTCATCCTTTGTGACACTTATCAAGGATTTACTGTATTTCATGAATATTGATGTAATTAATTTAATATTTATCTTTTGAATGTCATTCTTATGTGTTTTTAATGTCGTAAATTTCATTCATTTCTTAAAATAGATCACAGGTTAACGACCAGTGAATAATAAAATAACATATTGTGACAGGAAAGTATGGTAAAGAAAAAATAAGAATGACTTATAGAGAACCCCACTATTCGATATTGCCTTATTAGGTTTACGAGGTTGTTCTTGAAGTGTTTACTTTACATCTTTCAAGAATAGTGACGGCAGTTATCACTTAGTTTCATAGAATAGGTATTTTCAATGATTTATTAGATGACAATAAATCAATACTTTTTCTGATTGTGAGGTGTTTTCAGTTGAGAATTTTAAGATAATTTTAAATGATAAATAATTGACTATTAAAATAACTTTTAAAATAATTTTTAAATTGAAAAATTCAACAAGCTTTTTATTAGTAAATCATTTTAAAATAAATATATTTTAAATATCAAAGTTTTAATAAATGGTTTTGAAAATATTTTATTCAACACTAAAAATATGTTTGAAAATTATACAATATTTCATTAAATAAATACTTGGAATTATGACATTAACTTTTGAACCGGATTTAAAATATAATTTAGAAGATGTGTTAGCAGCTTCTAATACTGATAACCACAATTTTTCGGCGCATCCTTTATCAATTTTAAAATTCTGATTTATTGCGATTTAATAATACTTCGAAAAATCTATTATTTTCTGTCAATGTTGCAAATAAATAAACTTATTGAAATTAAAAAATAAATTAAAATTTAACAAGTTTGATCATTTAACCTTTTAAGAAAAGAATTAAGAATTTATTTCTAATTACATTTTTATTCCTAAAATATATTTGCATTTTAACTTTCCGTTTGGAGCAATTGATCTGATAGATATAGCAATGTTTTTTTTCTTCACGATAATATAGAAAATTTTCAGAATTACATCACATTTCTAATAACTTTCTAAATCTGCTCATAAATACTTTTTATTATAAGGATTATCTTAGGCGCCTTTCTCAGACACAATGTTCCCGAAGTTTTCCTTTAATACATTGCTCCCGACAAAAGGTTAATAATGAAAAAATATATGGTATATAGTATATATACTAATACAACTTCAGGGTATGATTAGCATATGTAACCAGTAAGGATTAGCCATATCTAATCTATGTATTTGGTTAGTAGGAGTCCCCAATTGTTTGGAAATGAGATCTTTAATAAAGTACTATAAAGATTATAAATCTGAAGTTTTTAATATTTTGTTAACCATTACATTATAATTGGTTTATTCTGTTATTCTGTATTTTAACTGATTAATTTAAAAATATAATTAGAGAAAAGGTTTTAAGTATATCCAAATAGCGGAAGTTATTCATCACATAAAATGATTAAGAATTCTTGACTTAGGCTTAGGGTTCATATTAAATTTGATCATTTCCGCGTCCGGATTTATTACATTTTCCATTCATTTAAGGGTGAATTTGGAATGAAAGTTATTAGTAAATATATTAAAATCTATTCAACGTGACATTAAATTATCATTTAACTTCTATTTCCTTATTTAGGAACACATGATGCAGCAATACCAACAGCTTCAGCTACTGAAGAACTCAATGATCCATCAATCGTGGCCGAATGAGTTCCAGCAGACATCATTAAATAACCAAACAAATTCGTTTATTGGAAATAATATATCAGTAGCAACTACAAATTCTAGTACCATAAAACCCATAGACAAAGTTAATGGCAGTACGCAATTCCAAATTCCGTTGAATTGCAATCCTACCCCACTACAAAATGACAAATTTAATACCAATATCATCTCCTTAAGTGATCGTGCTATCGATAACAAATCCCCAAGCGTCAACTCTTCGGTATCCTCTAGATCGGTTGGAAACAAAAGTAAGCCACAGTTTTGACAAAATTATCATCTACATCCTAAACTTCATTTCACCACATTCTATATTTTAATCAGCACTAACTCCAAAAATCGGAAGTTAACTTAAATGATGGTATGTATTATTATAAAAATAATTCAATTGGTTTATTAAAGTTTCGGTAGGAAAATTTTTTAATTCTGACTCCATGTCCTTATTATTCAAACATCACGACTCAAAAATATTGAAACTTTATTTAAAATACAATTTCAAACAATCTTGCATAAGACCAAATGCACAATCAAAATTCTATCAATTTGAAATGTCAATAAATCTTAACATACATTAACTGTATTTTACTATTCCAATTGATGAATTTATTAATTGTCTCTTAACATAAACACTTTTAGGACACTTTGTATGGTAAAGGGCTACACTTTGACTGTTATTTGTATAGTAAAAAGTAGTTAAAATGTTTAGTCAAAGTGTGGGGCCCAAGGCGGTTAACTTGTTTGCCCGGCTTACATTTCAACATTGGTATCTAATTCCTGTTTTTTGAATTTCGTGTTTATTAGTGGATTTCGGTTGTTACTTAGATGGTTTTCGGATCTTGGTTATGAATATTTATGTCATGGGTACAATGCCACATACATTGGAATGACTGTCCGTCATCTCCGTTTTCAAGTTCCTGATCACTATCGACTGAAGCAATTGATTAATATTAGTAAACACAATTTTGTGGAAAATTTATTAGAATCTTGTTTGATTTCAACTTTTGTGAGTTTTAAAAGTTTTAAAAATTTTAAGACTTTTATAATTTTTAAAGTTTGAATATAAAAAACAGAATTTTGTAAAATTTTTAGCGAAATTAATTTTAAAAAATTAATGAATTAGTTAATTAGTTTGTTTAAAAAAAGAGCAATTTATATTGATTTAGCTTGATTTCAATTCTACCCGAAGATGACAGTGATTCTGTCGAAATATATTGTAGTAAAATATCTATATATAATAGTATTTATATTTTATAAAATAGTTTTTTTATTTTATAATATAGTTTTTTTATTTTACTAATTAGTTTTTTTTATTTTACAATATAGTTTTTTTATCATGGAAACCCTTTTTTTGGTAGTATTGATAATTTTAAAATTTTCATTCCAAACCAAGCGTAACCTACGAAAACAAGTTTAATGTGTAAATCTTCTAACTTGAGAGGTTTTTATAGCATTCAATGCAGAATTCAATTGCAAAATTTTCTTATAATAAAATCTTTGTAATATTTGCGTTTGAATTTCCTATTTAAGTTAGTACAAGTTGCTTTGAAAAATATGACTCACATCCTCAATGATCGTGGATCAATCGCTATTAATAGATTTCATATTTGTCAACGCAAAGGAAACGTCGGTATTAGTGTTCAATAATAATAAAAATTTCCCTGAACCCTTCGCCATATTATCTAAACATCAGCACTATAACTAGTAATGAGAAAATGTTGATTAAATTATATTAATTTCCGAGGAATTCGTCAGCAATTACTCATGAGTTTTGTGAAACCATTTCGTATCAACCAATCTAGCTCTAACGGCGTCAGACAAAGTCTATTGAAATGATCCTAATAAAATTAGAACCATTCTATTCATGAATTTACATGATTATCTTATTTCACATAGCAGACCGAGCCAGTCTTTGAAATAAGCCGATTGACACGAATGACTGATTTCAGATTTTTATAGAAACCTTGATTTCTGAAGTTGAATAATAATTAATAATTTTATCGTCAAATAATTTAATAAATGTTAGTTTTTTCTACTACTGATTGTAATCAATAGATTTCATTCATTTTATTTATTNCAGTCCAATAATTTATTTTCTTTTCAGTTACATATTTTTTAATATGACTGACTTCATCAAATAATACGTTGTCATTAATTTCAATATCTGGAAAATTTTTCGAAACAAATTCAAATATTTATTAATTATTACTTTTAACTTACAATTTAATTAAATTGACAATTTATTGTTGAAATAATTAATAATAAAGCTGATGTTTGAAAAATCGCATCCGAATTTTTATTTACATTTTTTTCCACGTTAAAACACAGCCACACAGCCTACTTATCAAGTGCATTTAAATTAAAATATTAAACTGTCAAAAAATGTCATAGTGATGTAAATTGAAAACAGGGTTTTGTAAGAAATTTATTTGTAGTTCTTTCCGGCGATATAAATTAAAATCTAGGACCTAAAACAACCCAGTAAACTTAAAACTTTTACAAAAAAAAATTGATAATTTTTTAAATCGATATATTAATGAAATGACTTAAATGTGGTACAAAATGTGGTGCAGTTGACAATGTTGGACGCCTTTTCAAAATGTTGTACTGTACCACACAATGTGGTACGTATGGTCACCTTAGTAAAGGGTGTTGGCAGTTAGTAAATGAAAAGATAAACACGAATATGATAATTTCTAGTCGACGGGGGTCTTTTGACAATGTTATTTAAGAAATACGAAAAGATTAATTAATGAATTGATATAAACTAATCAATTAATTAGTAAACAAAATCCTCGAGCTTGACAGGTATAATAGTAGTTTCAAGGTGGGACGAAATATTTTAATTTTCTTTAGATTTTCGACATCTTATAGTCCGATAATTCAGTTTGGAAAAATAGTTGATGAGAAGTGAGATCTATAAACAAATAATTTAGACAATTTGCTAAGGTGGTCGACGAAATTTAGACGATAAAAAACAGTGGATTAACATTGAAATGAGTAATCATCGAAGTCAGAGAAAAGATATTAAGAAATATTATTAAAGTCAAATCAGATTTGTTAGTTTGAAGTTTATCGTATCTACATCTTAAAACAAACTAAGAGTTGAATGTTGTTATTACTATTGAAGATTGGACGGTTGTGATTATTGTGAAAAAGTCAAAACTCATTGCGTTGTTTATAATTTCATTCAATTATATTCCATTTTCTACCCACTCAATATTTTTATTTATATAAATAAATTTATTTATTTACCATTTTTATAATATTTGCTTTATTTTTTCCCAATGAATAATATCGCTAAATTAAATACAACAGCAAATTTTCGACAGAGCCTTTAAATATCCTAGTTTAATTATTTAAATATTTTTTGTATTTTAAATAAATATATTGTATAATTGTTTTAATGTTTTAAAAATTAGAACGAAATTATTTGTGGTTCAACTCAATGTTGGAACAATGTGATATGACTCGCTTCATTAACTCTTGAAAAGGTGACATTTTGACGCCACTTGGGTCTTCCCAACTCAATGAATCTGTAAATAATTTGTATAATATTTTACTGATTATTTTTAATAAATTCAATGGAACAAATAATCAGTGGTGAAATTGAAAAAAAAGTTATTATAATTATTTTTATAATTATTGACCACATTATCATGGAATAGTGCCGACTATATAGACCCATCTCTATCATGTCCATAAATATTGTTTATACTCAATTATACTCAAATTTATCAAACTTTCTGAACTTTTGGAGCCATGGAACCCTCCAAAGCATAAAAATTCACACAGAGCCCAGTCGTTCACTAATTGTGTGTTGCCAATCGACAATTTCTAGCATAAAAAATTTCAGAAAAATTTACTAGAAAATTTTAATAGATATTTTAATATAAAAATTATAATAAAATGAATATAATAAAAAATTATATTATTAAGAATTATAAATTATATTATTAAAAACCTTACCCGTGTGCTGAAAATTAATTACCAGTTGCATCTGTTAATTTATTATTCGTTTCAAGAAAAGGTAAAAAAATTAATGAAACATACAAATAGAAGATAAAATACATTTCCTAAAAAAGACAACCATTTTTAACCTCTTAAGTGGTTTATTTCGTCAAACGAAATGCGTTCCTCAGCGACGAGTTTTGTTATCCGCTAGCGTAAATATAATACGTCTTGGGTATAGTGTTATAAAAAATAAAATAATATCTTATTGGATGGATAAGATAATATGTTAACAAAAGTAATATTTATGATATATTTTTATTTGTCTTATGTGTTTTTGTAATGCATTTGTTGATGTCGTATATATCCGTCATAGCCATATAAGAAGTTAAGAAAATATTTTTTTAATGAATTTGGAAAATACTTCCAAGGTTAGAAAAATTATGACTGATTAGATTTAATAACCTTTTAAATTTCGATAATTTTTATTTAATTACTTAATAAATTAAAATAACTTTTTTTGAAAAAAACATCTATTAAAATTCACATAGATTATCAGACTATAATTTAAAATGTGAAATTTCCAAAATTTGATACAATATCTGAACAATAATTTGTTAACAGTAATTACTCATGTTTTTGAATGTAAATAATGTCAATACAATCCATAAAGTTTTCATATTTTGTGCACTCGTTAAATTTTGGCAGAAAAGTTCAATATATGACCAAGTAATGTCCAAAGGATCCTTTACGCCACTATCCAAATAACATATTTTAAGTAAAGTTTTT